>DWON01001662.1:0-23500 GCA_018251015.1 Phocides pigmalion okeechobee
GTCCATAGGCTGCAGTGACCACTTAACATCAGGTGGCCTGCATGCCCGTTTCTTACTCTTTCATAATAAAAAAAAAAGTGTCCTCACTGTTTTCGTTTACCGTTAAAACAAATAATAAATGATTTTAAACGAATATTATCGTGAAATTTTAATATGTACTGGGTGCTCAAGATTAACGATTTGTGATTGCCGATATTTCCGATTATAATAATTAGCATCTATTAAAATTTGCGCTTAATATTGAAAAGTTCACGCTAGGGTTAGACCGGAATCTTACCTCTGAGCAATCACTACTATATAACGAACTATCTTGCCATAAAAAATGTTATTATTTGTTGAATGAGGCACAGAAGGAAAATAAATTTGAACGATATGTAATTTAGATATTAAAATATGGGATAGTTTTAATAACTTTACTTTGACAACGGGACCTTTCGCTGTATGTACCACACTCATTTAGTACTACTTTTCCTCCTACTCATTTTTACAACTCATTCTTACTACTAAATCTTACTCGCATCTGGCAGCATTTTTGAACGTTCACGCTTCAACAGACACTACACGCCATACAATTGTGGTAAGGTAATTTTCACCTCATTCTTACTACTAATCTTACTTCTACTCATTCTATTATTCATTCTTACTACTAATTCTTACACCTGCAGCTTTTTGTACGTACTTGCTTCAACAAACACTACACGCCAAACAATTATAGTAATCTCGGTTTCACCTAAAATTGTAATTGTTTTGCAAACTAAACTTTTTTGTACCCATTATTCTCATGTATCCCAAACATCATATCATACGGCAATTTACCAAACAACGTATTAGCCGTAATGCATATAATCGTTGTGGATATCCTCGTCAGAAACCTGTTACTTTACAATCGATGCAATTAATACGGTCCAAGTTAATGACAGTATATCTTATATATAAAAATGAATGTTTGTCTGTATGTCCTTTATAAACTCGTAAACTGTGCATTTGATCATGCGAGGATCTTTAGCAAAGTTGTTGTGCATGAGCCCACGAAGGTTTCTGAGTTGGTACGCCCAATTTTCGTCAGAAAAAAATCAATAAAATGAATTGAATTTTTGTGTAATGTCTTTCCTTCAAATTTATTTTAATTGGTTGCGTAGCAACGCACGCAGGGTACAGCTAGTGTATATATAAAAGAGGAAAGCGATTGACTGGCCCAGACATCAACGGACAGCCGAACCTCTGAACTTAGAATGCTAAAATTTTGTAAATAAATTCATTAGTTAACAGTAACAAAGGAAGTTTGGAGATTTTATCCCTAAGTATGTAAAAAAGGGGTTGAAAGATTTTATTAAACTGGTCATTTTGGAGTTAGACAATAAAAATATTACATTTACACTTTTTGAGTATATAAAAAATATTTTTATTGGTTTTTAGAATTTTCACCCTTAAGAGGTAAATTGGGGTTTAAAGTTTGTATAAAAGAAGGTAAAAAATTCAATGACCTTTTTATCGAATTAGTTCGAATATACGCACACAAACGGTACAAACTGCGTGAATGATTCGAATGTATTGTTATCGTTGTATCAGTAAAGTCGCGGGCGAAAGGTAGTGTGTATATATAGTTTTACCAAAAGCGGTATTTGTGTTGCACGCACTCGACAATGACCCATCCGGTCGGTCAGACTGGTTGGCACCCAGCGCTCGCCACTCAGTTGTTTTGACGGTCGGGTATCGTGCGCGCGCGCCGACCGCGCAATCCCTACGTGAATCTGCCTTCAAGCTCGAAGTAAATAAATAAAATAATAGCCGCTTTCACAACAAAGAGAATCGTTCGAACTTACGCGGCTATTTAGTGTGTCAAAATAGTTCAAGTTTTATAATAGCTGTTTCGACGTGCGTTTCGGGAGTTTATGTTAATTTTACCAAGCGGCGTCGCCGTTTAAGGTTTTATGATGGTCCGCGCAAGCTTTTACGTCGATGATTCATCAGACACAAGCGTTTTGATTGCCGTACTGTACTCCACTCTTCAATTGAGATTAATGATCGTGTTTATTCTCGAGTTTAATTCTGTTGTGCATCTGTCCGAGTCGTGGTGGTCTTGAGCGAATTACTATCGTACCTTATCGTGGGTTAATCTGTCGTTATCATCGCTGTGACGACGCAGACTATATAAAGATGTGTGTCTTAGGAAATTCCGACTGGCGCAATTTAACCTTGCGGTATCTTCGTTTTCGCCAAGTGCCTCACTTTATCGCATTAGATTGAATGATCATGTTCAAGTAGGCACTATAACTTAGGTAATTCAAAAATATCCTTAAAATATAGTAAGAAAAGAGTTTAGGTCGAATTTACTCTCTCAATTAATTAGAAATTGGACTCGATTTGTTAATTGTGTTGGTTCCGCAACTACTGTTTTCGTTACAAGTAGGGTAAACACATCTCATTATGCGATTTTCAAGTATATGTTTTTAATCAAATAAAAATAAATATATAACAATTTGAACCATTTATATATGCATATACCCTACTTACTCTCTTGTCTTACCCATATCAGTTACAAAGCATTGTTGGGCTAATAAACATTGGGGTCAACAGTTTCTAAAGTGAACCTACTCGCTTGATATGTATGCAGTAAACATTGACCTATTCTGCACTTGTACAAAGAATTTTAAATGCACTCCTTTTAAGGAACCAACCAGGATTATTTATGCAAAACGGAATAGAATATATTAATGTTACCTTTGTTGAATTGTACTTAATTTTATCGTTATCTGATATCTGCATGCTAATGATTTTAACTGAGAACAGTGCAGTATTTATAACGAGGACATATCGCACCTAAAATAATTATGAATAAGTAGGCCGCTTGGCTTCGTTCATTAAGGCATTGAGAGATCGAAATACATTTTATAATTTTATATCCCCAGAGATATTTGATTGCAGTTTCATTCAAACACTAACCAAGTGCAAGTCGAACTCGGGTATTTACTGTTCCGTACGTACATAATAAATTACTTGCAGGTGTATATTTTTATACCAAATCAAATCTGTTTGTCTTCACGCAGCTTGTAATCCTTAATACGGGGCCCAATTAATTTCGAATTGACAATATAATTCCACTATTAACGCTTGTATATAGTATGTTTTAGGGTTTCGAAACCAAAAACTTAAAAACAATCACATATCATTTCATCAATGGATTAATAAAATGTTATTGAAAAAAAAACTTCGTACATAACGTTTGCCACAATGCCATAATAACAAACACAAAGGCAAATGCTTTAAACTTGTGGTACTCCTTTTTATACTTCGATACTTTGAAAATATTCTGTGCAATATTATTGCCTAATTAATTATCATTTACGTGTTCATTTAGTGTATATAAATACCTGATGATGAGATGAAATATTAAAATTAGAATTTGCTATTTTCGAGATAACTCTACTAATTTTGAAGCCGTACGAGAGTTTTTTCCTCATGAGCTTCCGCCAGTAACGTAGACTGCGCGGCAAATAACGTAATAGACATAAAATATAAGTAGATATACTTATGAAAGTTTTAATTATAAATAATTCTAAATAAAAAATAATTACTATCATATTCTGTATTTATCATACCAACAGTACCAATAACTTTGAACTAATATTATCGAGGAATTTATAAATTTTATTATGTATCGGGTACTAACGATTAACGATTTCTAATTTATAATTGCCGATATTTCTGGTACATAATAAAATGGGCATATCTATGTATGTAAAATTTTATAATATAAATACGTAAGATTTAAGTCACTTTTGTTAAAAAATATTTTCCTACACACGAATAAGAAGTTAAGATACAATTAATGCAACAGCTACTTACTTTGTAAAAATATTTGATCATATTTTAGTAGCAAAACGCTTCTTTGACTTTCACATTTTGTACCAGAATCTGTTGCAACGCTCATAAAATTAGCACCGAAACATTTTCTATTCAATACGTTTTTTTTTATTTATTTTAATATAAATAGCGTATAAATATTCATGTAAACACAATAAGAATAAATTTTACACTATTTAAAATTTTCCGTTAGTCTCTATTTGTGTTTTCCTTGATACAATCTGTATAGAATTCTATGGAAGTTTAGTAAGTTACTTATGCTTCCATTAAGTAATGCGCTATTAAAACACCACACATAAGAAATACATCAAACACATTAAACAGATAGGAGGAATATAGTTCGACCGGGGACCACTACCTCTCCACAGTTTATCAGGATGCAAATCTTGTGTTTCGGTTGGAGAGATGCGGTTGCCGACTACACTTGAAACAAGGAGACTAATTCAGTCCTCAGGAGTAGCAATGCTTTAATACCAGATCTCAGATAGGACCTCAGGCTTGATTAAGGTTGCATGTCGATGCCCTTGAACTACAGTTACACCTATAGTTTACACACCTGTTTACTACTATTCTAATTTATTAAAAAAATACAACACTATCACTGGGAAAGAGCTTCTTCTCGTAATAGGAAGGGTTAGACTATAGTTCTGACCTGCTGACCGTTGACTTAGTGCAAATTGGTAAACTTCAAACTCTTTGACAACTTTATGTCGAATTCCCACGTATGCAGATTTCCTCGTGATGCGTATAACGATTACGGGGAACGGGTAAAACAAGTGATGATTTATTTAATACGCACATAACATGGTGAAATTAGAAATACTTGATAACTTTTCAAACCCCAGACTCCGAAATTATAGATTAAATATTTTATTCTAATGTGAGTGGTGCTACGGGAGAATACTGTTAATAAATACAACGTAATTAATATAGTTACATATAATTATGTAAAGTGTCTGCACAAAAAAGTGGGTTTACCGTTTCATCTTGTTTTGACAGTTATCCAAATTAATTTAATTGCATCGTATTATATTCGAATTAATACTACCTGGCAAATAGGTGACTTATTTTCAATATTATTATTTATTTTCAATATTTTGAACAAAATATATAATATGTTTCTCGCTGATAATATTGATTGTCTGGTTTATCTTTCATTTACACAAATGAAAGATCTTTAAATTTGTTCTTAAGATTTTTAGTTTATCAAATACAAATTAATACAAAAAAATCAAATTTTCTCTTTATAACATTAGTTTAAATGTATGCTTGTCTATGGCACGACAGCAGCATCAACGAATTCCAGGTCAGTCGATCGGATCATCCGCGGCACCACGTACGTCGTTAATGTGTTGAATGTGTATATAGAATTTAATATTAATATTAAAATTTAAATAGTTCGGTTATTTACATTTTAATACCATGATTTATTATAGTATGTCTCTAAATATTATAAAATAAAGTCCCCCGTCGCGTCTGTCTGTTTTTTCGTGTTAAACTCGAAAGTTCTTGACGGATTTTCTCTTAGTTTTCAACGACAAGAAGAGTGAATCCTGAGGAAGGTTTTGGCGCGTAATAAGTTTTTTTTGTATATTGGACGAGAAATTAAATACTTAAATTCAATATAGTAATTCAGTCGTCGTTCAAAATAGATGTTTCTAATTATTAGTTTTTGCGACTTGATGCAAGAAAAATAATGCATGTAGATATAAACTGTACTACCCGAGCGAAGCTGAGTAAAGTCGCTAGTATATTTATATTTATGTTACACGCTGTTCGATGATACATACAAAGATGTCATAACACCCATAAAAACTTTATTGATGTTTATTAGCTGACGATTGGAAGCGATTGATGTTGAACTAAGGTCGCGGTATCAATATCTGCCCACTTGTGCTTATTTATGAGACAACTGGCTTGAGCACGGTTACATCCGTCCACTTTAGATAAGGTGTACGTTCTATACATTTAACATTGAAGAAGTACGAACTATATAGTGTAACAGGGGAGATACCATTGTCTTTCCCCTGTGAAGCTTCCTGCTTTACGTTACGTTACGTAGGGAGTGCCTGCGGGCTAATATGATGTGACTTTGAGTCCTTAGGAGTAGCAACACAACTTTAATTAACCATTCCCTGTGACGTAAAACACTACTGTGTTTTGCGCGGCGCAACGCATGTGCGCTTGTACACACCTGTGTTACGACGTACACGCAAATCTGTATGGATTAGGGCCGAACAAAAGTGCTGTGTTCATGTCGGTGCTTCAAAACTGGGGGCGGATATTACGTCTTTGTATTCGTAGATGATACACAGATGCTAAAAATACAATATTTCAGTCAATTGTTGGCGCGTCTTCAGTCTAGACAAATACGCTCCAGTTTAGGCCACCTCCCGCAACGCTGACCCGCTCTAACATATGGACGCCGCAGACAACGTATTAAGATAGGACTCTTGTTCTAACAGGAGTTGGTTAGACATATCTCTGAGCGGTAGTTACAACTAACCTTCAAGTGGACTGCATTCTTGTTTGCTACTTCTAATTTATATTTAAATGACGATACAGTGAAGGATAAGACAAAGAGAAAATAATTACACAAGTCCCCAGTCCCGAACATAACAGAAATATATGCAGATTTAGATAGACTTGACACAAACACTACACGACCGAAATCCTATCTGAGCTCGAACGTGGATACGTTGCTACTCCTGAGGACTAATATAGTCGCCTCGCTTCAAAATGTAGCCAGCAACTCCAATTAAAACATAAGTAATGCTTTGCGGCGGATTATGAGGGCGGCGATGGTACCTCCCCTGTCGAACTATAGTATAGTTCTCCCACCTATCAAAATTGTAAGGTAGAAGTTTTAGTGTGACCGAAAATTTTGCGTATTTTACGTTACGGTTTATACCAGAGGTCTTGCTTATTTTCGGACTAAGCTGAAAATTAACAGTTGTAATAGATAGTTTCGAAAGAATTGTCTTGTGCAATAATTCGCCGTTCTAACCTCTCGTCAATGTGTGTCACCTGAGATTCAATTAAGGTTTAGCGTCTTTTTTTGCAATAAACTGTTTAAGGCACGACCGCTTCACTTATTAGGAAAGTCGTGTTCATCTGTTGAATATGCTAAGAGCATTGAATGTGAGGAAAAGACGTGATTTTTCCTTGTGATATAATTATATAACATTTAAAATGTTTACGTCGAAATATTAAAGTTTTCGTTTAAATAAATAAATATATAATTGATTCATAACGCTTTTTACACAGTCTTACACTAGGATTCGTGTTTTTCTGGATGCCATAGACAAACTAATATAAAAATACTCAGTTTCAACAAATACATTCAATACTATTTAGATTTATATTTGTGAGTATTTTTATACACGTTATAGTGTGTGACTATAGCGAACACAAAATAAATATTAAAGTTTGGAGTTAGTAAATACAAGTTTAAATATTTAACGTTCCTTTCTTATCGAACGAAATACGCTTATTATCCCGATATTAGTTATTTACGCAAATATATTAACCGTAGTTTCATGATGCAGACGTCATGCCAAAAGCACTACAAACTTCATAAAACGGTATTTGAATAACGCTTTAAAGTACTTTACGTTTGCTACCCTATCGCCAATCACCGTAGCGCCATGTTGATTTTCACGCCAGAAGTAAATTTCCAATAAAATTTACGTAGCAATTAACATAACCTGCGTAATGTTAAGTGTAAAATTGCTACCCTATCGCCAATCACCGTAGCGCCATGTTGATTTTCACGCAAGAAGTAAATTTCCGATAAAATTTATGTAGCAATTAACATAACCTGCGTAATGTTAAGTGTAAAATTGGTAATGATTGTTTACGTACATGCTTACGAAAAATAATTACAATAAAACAGGTTGAATATGAAGGATACAAATAAAAGGAAACTATTTAATTATCAAAAATATGCCCTTTTATCCACTGACATTGTTGTGCGCGGTATAAATATTCAATACCTTAACCGAAGTAACCAGTTAACATTGAGAATCGATCTCGTATTACATTGCATTACAAGTCACATTATTATTATTATTGAATCTATTTTTTCCATTGTCTGCGGTGTATGTACACGGTATCCTATTGCAACCTTGTTATCTCCTGTCGTAATATCTCCACTGAACGTGTTGGCACTTTAATTAAAAGTTATCAATCTTGTTTCTTGACGTTTATTTTAATAGCATCTATTGTAATATTTACACTTTTATATAATGTCAAAGTAAAATGTTGTCCTTTCGTTTATCTATTTGTTTCTTTGTCTCGACAAGTACAGATTTATTTAACTCAAGTTTTATACACAGTCCCTGTACTTCTAGTCTCGTTATAAGCTATCTGTTATCACACTATATTTTCTTTTAAATAAGCAATGCATAGAAATAATTGAAGTTACCATAACCATCTCTTTATTTACTCACGTCCTTCTTAATTAACCTTCTTCAAATTAGTTATGACTATTCTATTAACAAGCGTCTGAGCTTATATCCCGAAGGTAAAGCGGTAGGTTAACTCTAATATAAATAACTTAAACATATATTTCAATTATGTTTGGCTGTTTGTGTGCTCACTGCTCCCACACGCAGAGAATCTTAGTGTGTGACTATGAGTATTTAACTCGTTATTTATAATTTATTCATTGTTTTGACATATAATATTACACGGCTCATCATCTGAGTCAGCGATAGTGATAGTGATAATATTTTAATAGATTATCTCGAGTAGCAGAGTTTAAAACGAGCTATTTAAGCAACATTGTTTATGCTGTCGTTACTTCGAAGTAGTGCTACTGTTTCTGTTAAAAAAAATCTTTTTTTATCTGACCTACTAAGGGCCCTACACGACCTCGTAGTATCGTAGGTTTTTATTATCAAGGTTGCATTGACCACTTAGTACTGGTTTCGGCGCACCTGCATTCTTAGTCCTCGCATCACATTCGATGCGTCATATATATTAACCATTCTGGTATATGTTTACCATCGCACTGGGATCTGCGTTTGAATCATTCAGATTGTGTCCACACCGCTCGGGTCGGCTAGTTCTATATCAGTCAGTTTGCGTTTGTCAATGCCTGTTAGCGGTCGCATTGTGTGTTTTCCGCAATTCTATATTTTCGCGAGTGTCATCTGAATCCATCACAGAATTACTCACTTTATATCGCTCTTGTGTCTCGTTACAGCGTGTTTTATGTTACCAGTTGTGAACATATTTCTTACGTAAACAATGTATAGTTCTTAATAGTGCAAAAACAATTAATGCCTCGTTACAAATAGTGCGCGGCTCCAAGGATCTGAAAACGAACTCATTCTAGTCAGTGATGTGATTGAAAAAATCATCAAAATGATTTACGAAGTGATAATTGGTTTCCTCGCGTTCTTATTCTTAATATGGAAGTTTTTGCTTGGCGAAAAAGAAGTGAAAACCACCTCAGTGAATATAAATAATAACAAAGAATGCAAGAATAGATTAAAAGACAACGAACGTGTCTCGCCTACACAAGTTACTTTAAAGGATAACAGTAATATATATAAGAATATTGTAGATTATTCTGGGTTAAATGTGTCAGCCAAAAATCTTAGTCCTATAATTGAAAGCTTAGCAGAAAAAGCAGAGGACGAAATTGAAAAGGATTTCGAAAATAAAAGAAATATTGTTGCAAATTCATTATCGAAGCGAGAAGATGACAGCATCGATAAGTTTTACAAGCGAGACAGTCCACCTAAGGAGAGGTTTGCGGAATTCTTAGAAAAGACTGTTCTGAATGATGACAAATTGCAGTCTATCATACAAAATTTGTCATTAGAGACATCTCAAATAATCCCGCCTCCGCCAGCTTTTGACTCACAACATGAAAATAACATTTATAATAACATTTCAAATGTGGAAGATACGGCGAATGAAGAAAATAAGGATTTAGAATATAAACAAACGAATCACATTACTGAGCAAGACTCAGAGTCCAGTGAATGTAACGGCACACACGAGAGTAACCCTCTGCTATTGAGGAGACTACAGAAACAATCAGGGCTACCTACTGGACTGAATTTCGGATCATTGATAGGAGAACTAAAGCTGAAAACAAAAAACACTGATGGTTTAAAGCCTGTGTTTAAGAAATTCGACGTAGACACCGTAGACGATGTACAGGCACGTTTTTTTTTGTTTCATCAAATTTAAAGTAATTATAGATCACGTCTGTGTTCAACTTTAAGTAGAACACCGGTTTTTGGATTTGGTAACAGATGTGGTAGTGTTTTAATCACTTGTTATTTATATCACATAAAATATAATCACATCTTCCTAAAGTAACGATATTTAACTGTTTAACATGCTTGAAGTATTTCCTTGTGCTGCCTTAATTTTTTTAGCTTTTTTTTAATTTATACAAAACGTAAGATTAGTCAAATATTTAGGTATTCTAAACAATCACATAATTAGAACGCTCAAAACACGTTTTAAGTAAATTGCTCAAAAATGAAGAAACAATGTAATTTCAAAGTTTCAAAATAAACACATTACAAGAAATCACTTAACACGTTGACACGTTAAAAGAATGCAGCAATACTGACACGTGGGTTTTTGGAAATATTTAAATTAATGAAATGAAGACACGACTCCTAAATGAAATACAGAGTATAGCAAACTTTTTAGCAAATGTACCGTTTATTTTATTTTTGTTACTTACACTTTGTTTATTTTTTACACTTAAATTGATTGCTTTGCTTGTTTTATTGCACAGTTATTTGTTAACCGATTTACAAAATTCTAATAAGATTTTATGCTTGTATTTGATTGTTAAGGGCGCGTGTACTTCCCGTTTGTTCCAAAAAAAAAAATACCCATGAGAATGAAAAGAAATGGAAATTATATTTTTTCTTGGACTTAAATTTAAATTACAATTGAGTAATATACCTATGAATATATGAATAAAATAAAAATACATTGAAAGAAATTAGCGTCACTAAGGATATTGCGATTTATTTGTAGTTGATTTATTTTTTAATAATATACTACTAATTTTATAAATACGACATAGTGTGTATGTTTCGATGAATGAATCGATTTCGATGAATTTGAACATAGAAATAGAATAGATCTTGATGATGTTCACAGGCTATCTTTCGTTACGTTAAAACTTGTAGGAATTGTAATAGGGGATGTAATTTCTTACGCGTAAATGTCATTTTTTTTTGCCTAGGGACACAAATAAGGGTTTTTTATATTTGATTATTTAAAGGAGCGTAAATGAGTACTATGGAAGGAAGTTTTGGAAATGACCCCCCTAAGGGTGTACGTAGGACCTTAGAATATGAAATTTCATATTTTTGCGAGGAAAGCTGTGAGAAAAAGCTAGTTATTTATAATGATTATAGATGTCATACACATGTGTGTACCAAAGAGCATGTTAAATTTCCTAAGGGTTTACATAACGGTAAGCGTGGTTTAACTTATAATCACGCACATACGTTACAATAAGGTTTACATTAGATGTCGCAAGGAAGGAATTGATTGCAATCTTTCACACTGTTCTGCTATGAAACGTGTCAGTATGCTGTCATAAATACAGCATACACTTTAGCAAAAACTCTCTGATGTATGGATAGATATGTATGTAACAATTTCGGTGTGAACTGTTACAGTGATATAATTCCGTTATCTAGTATGCATTACAAATAACTAACAGGTAACAATGTCGCCGTGACCACGTGCCATGCAACTGGTGCGAAATATCAGCAATTAATAATCATGTGTACCCGTTATTTAACAAAATGTATAAATTTTGCGATGATATTAATTTAAAATCGTAGACTAACAGGTATTAGATATAGTTCGACCGGGGAGGTACTATCGTCGCACTCATTATCCGTAAAACAATTTGCTTTCCGCTGAAGAGGTCCGGTTGTCGGTTAATCTTTGCCAATAGAACATCTCAGAAGTACAGGAGGCCTTGAGAGAGACACCAGACAAGGACTTCAATCCTTATTAATGTTGAACTTGGACGTCCATGGGTTACAAAAACCATTAAAAATTAGATAGTATGCTAATATCCAACATATAAATAAAGATAAATGTTTAATATGTACATATACATTACCGCTTGTACATGTGTCATCACGGTAAAATGACATCCTTGATAAACAAAAATTACGTGGGTCGTTAGAAGGAAATACGTGTCAACATTTAATGATATAATTACATTAACAATAAGTTTTTAATGTATTCTAAACAATGATAGCGTCATTTCTGACTATTCACATTGGGAGTAAGAGGGTCGAGTCCCTGGCATCTCTGATTTTTAGAAATGTTGCACATAACTTGCATTAACTATGGTGAAAAACACCGTATTAACTCCTGAACAAATGGATTAAGAATGCTTCGAAGATTTTGTACTGATATTATCGCGGAATTTATACATTTTCACTATTTACTGGGTATTCACGATTATATGTATAACGATTTTTGATTTTTGATTGCCGATATTTCGAATCAGTTGCATGTCTCGAGGTCACGGCGCAACTTCTGAGTTCTCCATATATTTCTCAAAGATGTGTAAAGTTTACCAATTCGCACTTGACCGGCGAGGTGGCTTGATTAATCCTTCCTGTGGTTGCATGCAGATGCGTTACTAATCCTTAGGCTGAGATGATCGCTCGCCTAAAAGCTAGCAGCCACACTTCTCTAACTAAACACAAACAGCAACACGTTAGATTAATACTTTAAATACGGGAAATAACAGTTTTGATTCACTTTTTTTTATTATGGAAGAGTAAGAAACGGGGATGCAGGCCACCTGTTAAGCGGTCATTGCAGCCCATGAACAACCACGTCCAATCTCAAATAGAACAAAAGTTCTATTTAAGGATGGACGCGGATGCGTTCCTACTCTTGAGGACTAAGATGGTCGCCTCCAATTATGTGTATCGGGCAACCACTTTGCGTAACGCGCATGCGGCTTGCACACAACTGTCGTAATGATATAAATATGTAAAAGCTTACGGTTGAACACAAGTGCTGTGTTTACATAAGCACTACAAGATTACGGGAGTACAAAACGACTGTGTATCCGTAGACTCTACACGGATGCTGTCAAATACAACAGGTATGGGAATCGTCAGCATATCTCCCAGTATAATGCCGTAAGCGAGCTGCGTTGATATTTTCCTGTGCGAATTAAACTTCTACCTCCTATTAAACTGTTATTTTATTGTTACAGGAATCTCTGAACGCGTCTGTGGACGACAAGAAAAAGGTGCACATAGATGACACCGAGTTGGGTTCCAATATATTAGCTGATCGGCGGAACAAGTTGGAAACAGCGTCGCAGGTACTTCAGCCATTTCATATATTTAATAAGTGACAATTTAGACTTGAGTCCTGCCTGACGTTGTATCTAAATACGTTGCTACTTCCAATGACTAAGATCATCGCCTATCTTGTTAGTGTAAACGCATCTCCAAGCTAAATAAAAGAACATTGCGGTGGATTTTTAGGGCAGCGATGGTACTTCCCCCGTCGAACTGATGTTCTGCCACCTTGTTATGGAGTTGAATTAATACTATTCTACCTAAAACACACTATAAAGTAGGACTACAACCCAAATCCCAAATATAATCTCATTATATTCGGATGCGTCGCGGTACACGGACCGCTCTCTGTTTCAGTCTGTCCTAGCACTTTCTATTGTCATTTAGCGATGTGATTGATATTGTGATTATAATACTAGATTGCCGTAATAGTTTAATCGAATAAGTCGCTAACTATTGGTAAAATCCATGCAGTATCGCTTTTGATGCCCGTAGCGCCCCCTATATTTCTACATGTTCTCTGTCTCAATATTCTTATACTAATTTACTTAAGATATGTTTACATCACGACGTTATTTTATGGAAGCATAAAATACGTGAGTAATTGTAACAGATGCTATCAAATTACTTTGAAGTCGCCGCAATAGTTAGTGTTGCCATTGTGAGATACGAATAATATGAGAGACATACAAAAAACTGGCTTACAAATATTTTATACTAGATGTACCCGCGACTCCGTCCACGTGAATTTTAAGAGAAGGGAGTATTGTAACAGAAAGAGAATATATGTATTCGTTAGACTAAATATAGAGCAACAATCTGTATCATAAATGTTGCTACAGGCTACAGAACAAAATAAGTGTGTCGAAACCAAAGTGTGTAAAGTCCAGTAGTTAAACAATATTTAAAGTTAGACAGAAATATGAAGACTGAATATATGATAATGATATGAAGTTGACAAAGAAGAAGAAGATTACAAAGAAAAGTTTATAAAATCGTGTATTTGGTTTTGTTTTACTTAAAAGTTTTGTTGAACACTTGAAAGTGTATACTAAGAAACCTAAATATATTTACCAAAAATGTCTATCTAATAATATTTTGGGGTAAACCCACAAGGTCATTCATTCCCAAAGTAGAGTCAGCTTATACCGCTACTTTAAAACGAAAGGGCCACAAATTAAAAATATCCAAAATCCGTTTTATTGTAAAAATTCAAATTTCGTCGATCACATATCCGAATCAACCTTTAAAAGCAGAATAAAAATATATTTCTAACAATGTATAACACCTATTTATCAGTTTTAAAATTATGGAGCAATTATAGAAGTTTTTGAAAACTTTAAATGGCTGTTCTGTGAAGTTAGGTCTATTCGAATTGTGGCCCTTTTGTTTTGAAGTAGCGATATTATGATGATCATAATTGTGATAAACATAATTATTTGCAAATAAATACTTAAATATATAAATAATTTTACACCTAGACAAGCAAATACATGTTCGTCATACAAATATTTGTACTGAGCAGAAATCGAACCCAGTCACCGGCCAAACAATTAGTAACTAACTACTAAACCAACAGGTCAAAGTATTCTGTTATTTTAATGTTAATATCCTTAGCAGCGAGTTACTTTGTAAATATCAAGGGTGACGTATGTCTTACTTGATCGTTAATTGGTATGACCTGAAGTACTTTCCTTCCTGTTTTCGAGTATAAAGCGGAAGGCTGCACAAATTGGTTTAACAAGCAATTTCGGACGGATAGACATAATTATTGTGTTTTTTGGAGTTCAAAAGAACATAAGGTATATAGGTAATTGTTTTCGTAGACGGAAACACAAAAGGAAGGTATTGATTTTGAAATTTTTAAATTACTTGGAGACGTAAAATTTATTTAAGTGTATATTGTTATTGTCTGTTGCACAAATAACAGAAGTGAGTAATTGAAAGTTATATGAGTATGAACCTTAGCCAAAGTGAGTCAGTGACCGCAAATGCAGTTCCTGGTAGTGGCAGGCTTATTACATTCCTATTTTGTTGCCTTCGAGCAAAAGCATTATGTATAACTTAAATATACAATACTCCACAAGTAATTAGGTGGTATTAAAATAATTGATTAGTAGCCTAATGTTTATAATCCGGTCTCAATCAAGAGATCCGAGGTTAATAGTCTCCAGACATGTGATTTTTCGAAATTATATTGAATTTACAAATTATTTATAACTTGATTTACTCATGAGAGAATATATATAAATACTGTAAAGAGTCTTTAGAGCTCGCCCGGGGCGGCCCTCATAACCTGCCGTAAAGCAACATGTTATTCACGTAAGTAATTCGGAGGCGACCATTTTAGTCCTCAAGAGTAGGAACGCATCCGCGTCCATCCTTAAATAGAACTTCTGTTCTATTTGAGATTGGACGTGGTTGTCCATGGGCTGCAGTGACCACTTAACATCAGGTGGCCTGCATGCCCGTTTCTTACTTTTTCATTATATATATATATAACTATCAGATTGCTGATGTAATAAGGAGTGGCTTAGGCTATTTTTATTTTAGAATTATAAAAAATAATTACGCGGACGAATTCGCGGGCACGGCTAGTTAATTAATAAAATTATTAAATTAAGTTATGGTGTGACAAATATTGGTTGTGGTTGGAATAAAATTGTTTTTGTTTGCAGGGATGGCGCAAACGCGTGCCTCAGAGCGATGCGTCCATGTTCACGGTGGCGGGGCGGCTCGAGCGGGACAAGGTGACGGCCGCCACGCCGCCGCTGACGCCCCCGCCCGTCGCCACGCCGCCCAGCGCATCGCCCGTCGTCACGCCCGCTGTGCCGCCACCGAACAAGTTCAGGTATGTTGTTTATCGAAATGAAATCTCTAATGGCGCAGTTAGAGATAAGTAAGGTAAGTTTATAAGCGCGCTTAAGTGGTATTAAAAATGTGCTTATGATAAATCCACAGGCTTAAAGTGCATATCGTTAAAAGAAACACAAAAATATATAAAATTACTAACCTATCCCAAGTTTTTTTGGAAGTTGATGAAAAGACCTGAAAAAGTAAATCGCCTATATTATTAAGAAAGTTACGTTAAACTTAAAAGGCTAAAGTAGGAGTGAAAATGGAACCGCCAAAGGTGAACATTGATGCGCGTATGTATTCTTGCGCGTCTCCATATTTCTCATTTGTATATCTTTCTCACTCCTTGTTCTTTTTTTCTATCTCTTACTTCCTTCTCTTTCTCTGTCTACAGTGTGCTTGCATGTAACTGTGCTTGCGTGGGTAATACTTTATAGTAACATTAGTTTATTTTTACGGTAAGCTAATAGTTAATCTCCATTTCCAGATCTCGCAAGCCGCCGACGTCACCGACGAACGGTTTCGCGGGCGGCCCGCTGCGCTCCGCATCTTGTGCGGTGATGAGCGCCGTGGTCGACACCAAGGTCAAGGAGACGCCACGACAAGACAGAGAGTCCTTCAAACGTAGCCACTCCGTCAGCGAGAGCATCAGCAGACTTGACGAGAGTTAGTGTACATCTTCTATATTTTTATCATCATTATTGCAATCAACGTCATCGATGTTGTACTCATCATTATCATCAGTAGCAAGGTAATCGTCATCATGATCAACATCATCCTCGACTTATTGTAGCCCCACTGTACAGTTAGGGTCTGATTCAGGAAAAATCCGGTAGATTTTGAGTTTATCGCGTTCAGACGAGGGGCTTTTGATTTATAATATGTAGTAATACTGCAAGTTAATTTAATTTCGTTTTCAAATTCGTCTCTTTGCAGAAGAAGAAGTGTCTCCCGGTGCTGAGAAGTCCGGGTGTCCGGTGCGTGTGCCCCGAGCTGACGACGAGACCTTCCAGGCGTTCTTCGCGCCGGCCTTGGAGCAGCAAGAACGGGCGCCCGCGGACAACGTGGACGTTGACCTCGATGCCATTGATAGTGGATCCAGGCAATTGTGAGTTATTATGTTCATAGTAGTGGGTCTTGGCCAGGGGTCGGCAACCTGCGGTTCCCGAGCCACATGTGGCTGTTTGAATGAAAAGTATTGGCTCTCCAGTTCCATACACAAATATTTTATTATCATAACCCTTAAAATTAATTCATAGATAAAACTATCTATTTTATATATAAAATAACTGTAGTTTTAATATAAATTACCAAATTTCAACTTTTGGCTTTTCCATCTTAAAGGTTGCCTACCCCCGGTTTAGGAAATTACGAGTAGTTACTATGTTCCTAACATGTTCATAGAGAACCTGTAGCGTTTGAAGGATGAGAGTCAAACTGAATCACACCATATCTCACTTTTTCTCACGTGACGAAGAGGGGGGAGGGGGGGCGTCTCGACAAATATCACGTAATGTTCACAGTAAAGTATAAAATTGCTAGAATACTTGATTGAACTACATAAACACGTTTCTCTAATAAATAAAGCTAATGATTGACGTATTTACATTGAAGTAAACATCTTTGAAATAACGTAACATTAGAAGAAAGTAATTCGTAAAGATCTGAAACTAGTTATTCCGAAAAATAATCGTGAATTGTAAATTGCCAATTTCAGTTATTTTTAGAGATACTCAATCGACATTGTAGTAAAAATATTTGTTTTATAGTTTTATTTACCATTTCTACGAAACAAGTTACGAGTCTGTGTAGTTCACTGACATTTAAAAATTCTAATTTTGATTATGATAGCGATCTTCATTTCGATTAAAATTTTTATTTCTACTCATTTCAATTTCGATCTTGATTTTGGTCTCGAATTTTGATTTGTATCTTGACCGGTTCTGATTCGACTCCACGATTTTTATTTCGAGTCTATTCGATTCCATTTGATTTAATTTTTTGTTTTCGCATATCATATACCTCTTTAAATTTTTGATCTCTATCTTGATTTTAACACTTCCTTAGAGATTACATAACTGATGTGTAACACTTGACGTTACGCGCACGCGGATGGTACACATCTATTGTGTTCATAGAAATTAGTTTATATTACAGGCAAACACAAGTGATGTATTTATGTCGGAGCTACAAGACAGACAGATACAGGCACTACAAGATAGACATTACATCTGGGTATTCGTGGACGCTACACTAATGCTAAAAAATAAAAATATTTTTGTGAATTGTGCATCTCTAGTCTAAAGAAAAGAGCTCCAATTTAGGGCCGCCTCTCGCAATCCAATAATGAAAAAATGTTTGTTTCGTCCCAGGTTGTCGACGGAGTGGGCGCGGCGGGCGAAGCGCGAGCGGCGGCACGCGGCGTCGCGCAACCCGCTGCGGGCGCTCGCGGCGCGCACCGACCTGCGCGAGGAGTACGTGCCCTCCCTGCCGCCGCCCTCCAACTTGCGCGACCAGCTCATCAAGGAGAAAGGTCAGTAAACACTACTATCTAATTCAATAACAAAAAAACGTCATGTATTATGTCATGAGTCCTAAAATCTGTGGTCTATGTTTTTTATTAAAAAAAAAGTGTAAAATGTATTGTATCAGAATCTTAAAACTATTTACATTATCTGGGATCTTTCCCATTCACTATGATAAAACCTGTGTTAAGAGAATCCTTTTTGCTTTGTTTGTTCTTTATAATATCCTGGGATAAAAAGTATTTATAGAATAATAAATTGATACTACACAGGATAAATGTCTACTCGTTTTGTATGTATCCATGGCGTGCAACGAGAGCAGTGGTAAAAGCACCTTAGTGTACAAAATTTGAAGTACATTAAATCAGTAAATTAAGTATGAAAAAATTAAACAACAAGCAAGAAATTGACAAACGTTTCCAGTTTATGTAATAGTAGGGACAAGAAACTTCAGCGACAGGTGTATACAATACATTGTATACAGCGGTCGTGGTGTATATACTGGCGTCGTATATATGTCGCGGTGTATATTGTACGGTGCGTGTGTGCGTGTGTTCCAGTGACGGCAAACTGCGGGCTGGCGGCGGAGGCGCTGGCGGCGCTGGCCAGCAAGGAGGACTTCTCCAGCGTGGCGCTGCGCAGCGCAGCCGCGCGCGCCGCGCCCGCCGCCCGCGCGCTCATGCTGCTGCACGTCAAGGGCCGCCGCCGCGTGCAGGTTACCTTCCCAACCTTCACTGCTGCCATTGCCAGTTCCATCAACACCGTCTGTCCACTACAATCTACCACTCCACCACTGCTACCCACCACTAACACAAACTACAACCATCTACCACTATCATCCCCTACTATCTATCCATCACTATCTATCCACCACTACCATCCACCACTACCATCCACCACTATCAACCCACCACTATCCATCCACCACTACCATCCATTATATCTACTAATATCCACACTAATCACCACTATACATCCACTAACATCCATTCAACCATCCATCCATCCACAGCACACTAACTAGAGAACGCAAATGTGTCAATTTTGTGTAAAAACCAACATGAGCTAATCCTTTTATCGAACTTCAAATGATGTTGAAACAAACATTTCCTATTGAACCAGTCCATTAGCAGGCAAATATTACCAACAAAGTATATACTCGCATTAATACATTCGACTCAACCTCAATTTTATGATGCTTCATCCATTTCTTCATACTATATAAAATAAAAATATATTTAAATTTAATTTGTTTACAGACGAGGCTGGTGGAGCCGGTGCACACGAGCGTAAACCGAGGTGATTGCTTCCTTCTGGTCACTCCGGACCAGGTGTTCCTGTATATTGGACTCTACGCTAACGTCATTGAAAGGTTAGATAAAATTTAAATAATCTAATTTATATAATGTGATAGCCCATTAAATAGATTATGTTATCTCACGCAAGGGGTCCAAGTTTCTAATCGACCTCTGATATACATTTATTATCTCTTGTTTTAATGTCAAATGAATATATTATCAGAAAATCTGCAAATTTGAGATTTTTTCCATAGTCTCCTCCAGCGTGGTGGAGTCCGGTCCTAGGATAGTAATGAATCTATGAATATGATCTTCTATGATCTTCAACTATCTCCAAAAAATGTAGCCAATTAACGATTTAAATTTATCCTGGATTCAATCTCTTTATGATAGGTAAAATGACTAAATTATGATAGCTAAAACATTATTTTTCTTACAGAAATCGAAGCACAGACATCGCGGTCCATATATTCAACACAAAAGATCTCGGTTGCAAGAACTCGACGGGCGTCATAAAGATCGACGAGCAATTAAAGAATTACTCCAACAAGCACTGGAACCAGTTCTGGTCTCTGCTCGGAGTTACTGAGGAGATCGAAAATTACAAGCCCATCGAGACCGGCCCCGCGGATGAAGACGAGATATTTGAGTCCTGCATCGTCCAAACCAACATGTGCTACGAGGTAGTGGACGATGAGCTGGTGCCGATCAAGGATTATTGGGGCCAGGTGCCCAAAATCGCGATGCTGCATCAGTCCAAAGTGATCGTCTTCGATTTCGGCTCGGAAATATACATCTGGTACGGGAAGAACGTTCCTCTCGAGAGCCGAAGGCGTGCCGCGCAGTTGGCTCAGGAACTGTTTGACGAGGGATACAATTACGAAGATTGTCACATCAACCCATTAAACGCTGCCGAGTACCAGGGCGCTCGGAGCGGTGCGACCTCGCCGGTCAAGTCGTCGAAAACCCGACCAGAATGGGCAATAATGTCCAAAGTTACCCAACACATGGAATCGATCCTGTTCAAGGAGAAATTCCTCGACTGGCCGGACTATAGTCGAGTCATCAAGATCAAGCCGCAAGAGAACAAGTCGAGTAGTGTCGAGATAACTCCCTGCGACGCGGAGGAGATGTGGTCGAACGAGTACCAGGATCCAGATCTCATTTTAGAAGGATCGCACGTCGGCCGCGGGACGCACTACTACGACAAGGACTCCATGAGACATTACGACATTAAAACTAAATCGGTGTGCAAGTGGGTGATACAAGAGTATGACTACCAGAAAGTGGAGAACGAGGCGGAGATCTGCGAATTCTTTTCGGGCGATAGCTATATCATCAGATGGGAGTATCAGATCACGGTGTCCGGCCGGGAGTTGAACGGGAAACCGTCGAAACACAACGTGACCGGGAGAGACAGGTGCGCGTACTTCTGCTGGCAAGGGAAGGACGCTTCGTCCAACGAGAAGGGCGCGGCTGCCTTATTGACGGTGGAGCTGGACAAGGAGAGGGGCCCGCAGGTCAGAGTGGCGCAAGGCAACGAACCACCTGCCTTCTTGAACCTGTTCCAAGGGAAGCTGGTCATCCACCAAGGCAAACGCGACACCGACAAGAGCCGCTACAGACTATTTGTTACGCGCGGCAACCTATCCAACGAGGCCTATCTGTTACAAGTGCCATGTTCTGTGCGGCAGCTCAGGAGCCGCGGTTCCCTGATCCTCGTAGACACGGAGAAGGCGTGCATGTACGTGTGGCACGGAGCCAGGAGTCTGAAGCACACTAAGAGCGTGGCGGTGGACCTCGCGAACAAGATGGTGGCGAGGCAGTCGAGATACCTGTTCGGTGACAACGTGGCTGACGTCAAAATCACCGAGGTGAAGGAAGGCGAGGAACCGAAAGAGGTATCTACGTATTTTCATTATGTTAACTATAACCAGAAATAATTTTAATCTGTCGTAAGAATTAATTTCAAGTATTGATTATTTTATGAAATAAAATTATTTACACCATAATTTACGGCAATTACAATTGGAACATAATTTACCTGATACTGGATTTTCATCACTATATTAACTATAAACGAAAATCTTTTTACACTTTATCAAGAATTATTTTCAATTATTCATTATTTACACGAAATAAAATTATTTCTTGTATAAATTAGGTTAGTTACAATCACAACATAATTTACTTTGTTGGGTAATCGCTGCAGCCCATACAATCCATATACAATCTAAATCTGGACTGAAATCATGAAATGAGGACATGAAAAACCTGAGATCGTACTTAAATGCGTTGCTACTTCTGAGGAATAAATCGGTCGTTTCCCTTCGATGTTTAACCAATAAACCTCTCCTTGCTTCAACGGCGGATTCAAAAGACAACGATGGTACCTCCCCGGTCACACTATTGTTTTTACCACGTCGGCACATTCGCAGGTGTACGAAGCCCTGGGCGTGGCGAACAAGCAGTCGTACAACTCCATCATGGGCGGCGCGCGGCCGGCGGACGGGGAGCCGGCGGCCGACCGCACGCCGCGCCTGTTCCACTTCACGGACCTCGGCGGGCAGTTCGAGGCCAACGAGGTGCTGTCCCCGCTGCGCCACGAGACCCTCGTCACTCCCTTCCCCTTCGAACAGAAGGAGCTGTACTCCGCCTCGCAGCCTGGTAACTACATCGGTTTTTAACCCCCCTTCATTAAAAAAGCTTGTGCCATCTTTTTAATACCTATGTGATAATAAAGAAACAAACGAACAATAGTTTTTATAGCGGCTATCATTTTTACAATGACGTCACGTGGTTCATTGTGTTCTTCTATTTAATACCCATATCTAGAGGTTACTGTGAATATTATAAATTAACATTTTTGAACGTTAAATTTAATTTTCAAACATAATTTATAAACACCATGACAGTTGAGAGTATATTTACCTTCAAAAGTTTATAAAAAGGGGGATGGCGACAATAATAGTAATTATGATGACGATTCTGATGATAAAGATGTCGATGTCGATGATGTTGAGTTTGTGTTCGCAGCGCTGTTCCTGCTGGACGACGGGCAGGTGCTGTGGCTGTGGCAGGGCTGGTGGCCGCGCGCCGAGGGCGGCGAGCTGGAGCCCGCGGAGAGGAACGCTGGTACGTTGCTTTTAATTATTGTTTTATATGATAAACATAACGAACGACCATGCAGACCACCTAATTCAGTACTTCCGTCCTGTTTGGGGTAGTATGTGAGTAAATGGCCACATCGTCAAATAGGTCGCCAAATAATTTTGGTTAAAGCCGAAGGTTTGTTGGAAGCGCCATAATTGAGGGAGTTTAATAGATAAATATTATCAGTTACATAATTTCGGAATGTTATTATTTCAGAGATTTTAATCATCTTTTCAAGCAGTGTCAAATGCACATATAATTAAAAAAATATATGTGCGTTCAATTTTATCTCCTTATATAATCTTTATGTCTTTTTGGTGTTTTATAGCTTCGGTATAGACCTGCGGTTTTGGGCGAAAGGTTGTTACGTTAATTAATTATTGTGCTCGGTTCAACATAATGTAACGGTTGCGCGCGGCAGGCGTGGGCGCGTTCGCGGCGCGCTGGCAAGCGTTGCGCGCGGCGGCGC
>DWON01001663.1:0-23499 GCA_018251015.1 Phocides pigmalion okeechobee
AGAGGGAACCCTCGAGACCCGTATTTCCCTACCCCTCTCACCTCCCCCGCGTAGAGACTGACATGCACCGCAGGGTTTAGAGTAGTCGAGATTAGGTGTAGGCCGTCCCTATTTACTTACTTAACAATCAGCTAATGAACGATACTTGCATAGTATAAAAAATAGTACTATAATTTTCGATTTGTGAATTATTTATCCAAATTGTCTTGTCTATATACTTATTTTAGTCCCACCGAAACTATAAAAGATATTTTATTACATTTTATACCGTCGGCTAATCATTTCTTTCATTATGATCACATAAAATGAAGTCAAACAAAATTAAATATACATATTTGTGAATTTTACTCATATTTCTTAAGAGAAATTGAAAATTTCTTTAATTGGCTCTTAGATTTTATTAAATAAACATGTTTCTACCGCAACCGTCAGATAGTTGAATCCAACAGGCCAAAAAAAAAGAATCCAAGGCCGAAATGTCAATTAACTTAAAAATCCACTCTGATTCTTATGTCAATGTCAAAGTCATTTAGATTTTGTTAAAAGTTTCGCTTCGTTTCGTTTGATCACGCATTGTGGATACATGTCGTACGTGAACACTTTATTGTGTTGATTTGATTAAATTCTCTTTCTTTTTGTTTTGATTATGTTGTTTACTTTTTTGTGTACTCGTGATGACGCGCGGGTAACTATTCAATTTTAAAAATCAGAACCATAAAACGTGCGCGGTCCGCTTTGTTGTGATTGCTTACCGGTTTAGCGTGGTCCCAATTATGTATTCAAGTACAGAATTTAAACTTTATTCAATTCATTTAAAGACCACAACGAAGTGAATTGTTGAGATTCAGTCGGTATTTTATTTCGCCAAACCGGACACAGAGTAAGGTGTAGAAACAATATTAGACTATTAACCGAATCTTAAATTTGCGTGTACCCGTCATACAATTAGTTGAAGGGACTTAAGACTAATGTAAGCTTGACGGATGTCGGAAAGGGTAACAGTGTGTGTTGAGTGCGTGCAGTTAATGCGGTAAAGGGCGCAGGCTGCAAAGTGCGGGTGCAGCGATGTCGGGGTCGGCGAGCGGCGCCACGACGCCGCCGGGCGCGGAGGGCGCGCTGGACGAGCGCGACCTGGAGCCGCGCACGCCCATGAAGCGCCTCGGCTCCACCAGGAAGCTCGCCGCCTTCACCAGTGAGATACTTTTATACTTTGAAAACAATGTTGGGTCCACAAGTACCCATGCTTTTATTGAAGTCAAACATACATTATGTTCCACTTTTTATTTAATTTAACACACATTATTAATTAATTAGATTATTAGCAATTATGAATCTTAAGGCTCGGTATAAACAAAAGTATTTGTTAACATCTACAGTCTTGTATGCGAGTCAACCTTTTAAAATATCTCATACATAACGGACCTAAGTGTAATAACGTACCGGGTAAATAAGTATACAAATGAAGCGGAAGTTATGATGTGTTTGTTAATAAAGAATGCTATATTTAAGTAACCTTAAAGTTAAATATTTTTTAATTTACTAAGTAATTGAAGTATATAATCAGGTTTTTAGTAGAAAAAGAATAAGAAAATTGTTTATTCATTGATGAGATATCTTTGTGATGATATAGTGGATGAAAATAGTACACCATGCAGGCAGGGCCTGTGCAAGCATGTGTCAACACTTAGAACCACCTTTGTACAAAGACTGCCTTGTTCTCATTCTGAAATTTGGCACATGTGTTTTTACAGCATCCCAGATGCAGAATTGACAAGATGCTCTCTGATCACTAATAGCTAAATAACTTTACACTAGGACTAATTAATTATATTTAATTTATTCTTGATGTCAAAGCACAAGTTATATTGCATTAATTCAAAAATATCTTAATTACAATTCTTCTATTCAGTTAGGAGCCAATTCTAGTGGTATCTAAACGTCTTACTAGGGGTTTTATTATTTTTTATGCATAAAGAAATATAATTTTAGGTTTTCTACAATATGTGTGTTGAATGCATCTTAATGTGATCAGTGATTTCAACCACGAGTAATACCTATAGATACTGTTATGCTGTAGTTTGTTACTGGGCAGTAGCGGACTTGGAGTGAGCGGCCTCGCGCTCGACGCGGCGCGCGGTTCTATCTGTTTGATACTTTACATCTGGAGCAGTTTTGTTGTTTACGCGCTATGAGAAATCCCTCTTGTTTCGTTAATGTGCACCGCGGCGCCCGCGCCCCGCCCCGCGCGCCCCTGGCCGCCCCGCACCGCCCCTCACCGCCCCGCGCACCTTTCTCCCCTCGCGCCGCACCTCGCACTCCACTTCTAATATTAAATTGGGTATCTACTCAAATTAATGAAATACCTACTCGATGTCTATCTACTTAGTGCTATTAAAAAATTGTTTCATTTATTATTAATTTATCTTTGGCATGTTATTTTAAGTGTATAAAATTGCATAATGTGTTGCTACATTCATAACAATTAGAAACCTAATATTTTGTATGGCCCTGCAATGTGTACTTACACCAGGAAAAGATATTATAAACTAGAATCATTATGCCGTTTGCAATTACTATAAATATCGTCGTGGTAAATTTTGTAGTCGATCGCGGGCGGGAATATTCCGCCATTGGCCATTATCTCCCGAAATGTAGCGCGCGATCGAATTACATGTGCATTGTTTGCGCACACGCACGTGCCGATCAGTGAGTGCTGATTTACACGTTTCAGGACAGTAATGGTAATGATTTTTTAGTTATACTTTAAACAAAGTAGATGTTTGAGGACTAGCTTCTGCGTTCAATGTCGTCCCTATATCGTTGGAAACTAGATGTTACACAGAACTCAACAGAGAACAGCAGCAGCTAGTTTATTACTCGGAATTTTAAGTGTTCTTTCCAAAAAAATACACATACACCTACACCTTTGCGTACGAGATTTATGACCTGCACAGAATAGTCCTTGCTAGAGTTCTGTTTTAATTGCTTTAATTTTTTTTTAAAGTACTTGAGATATTTTTTCTACCAATTTAAAAAAGAAGTCAAATGCATAGTAACTATTACATAGGTAGACAGTTATCGGCGTAACAGTTTATGAAGGGATTATATTGGATTCGTCTTTTAATTCTGAGGATTACTGTAAGAACATTTCTTTGTACATAGCTCAGTAATCCAAGGGCCAGTCGCTCTCAAGTGGCTCGAATAGATTCCATTGTCTTTAAAGGCGCAGTAACATAATGTTTCCGACGTCGAGAGCATTTCCTTTGCGTCTCCTAATGAATAAATGATGTAATGTAATCCTGGAGTGTTGCGAGCGACTCGGTCATTGCTGGCTTCCTCTCCGCCCACGATCCTCTTTACGTTATTACAAACTATATAGTATAACATATTAAAACACTCACACTTTTAGTACATCGATCTCATCTAGTTGTCACATTCAAAACAGGCATTTCGGCATACGCTGATCAATTTTGATATAGTTTCAATCACTGTCGTACTCTTCTCCAAAAAGTTCGTTTTATATACACATTCAGCAAGTGCTTTTAGCGTGTTAAAATAGCTTCCTAACAGTCGACAGATTCACATTACGTAAGTATGTTTTATTTATACGTGTACTGGTAAAAACTTCCATGAATTATGCTATTTTATAAGGTTATCAATCAAAATGACTGAAACACTTATGATTTTTCTTGTTCCTTTGTCCGCATGCCACAGTACTTTTTATCGGATACAGTTACTTCTCGGAGACACTACGCTAAAACAAATGTGAAAAGTTAGTATCCTCTATGAGCTCTACAATTTGTAATAAAATTACGAAACATAAGTATTTGGCTATAGTATTTAATACATTACATATTTTAAATAACTTTTTGTATTTAAGTGAAAATTGAAAAATACTCTTAAGGTTATTAATAATTATGTTAGATATTTAGAATACTTTTTGTTATGTGGAATAGTCAGCAACTCTACCGCATAATCGTTATGAACTTTTATTGATAACAGCATGATAACCCTTATGAAGTCATTTTTAATAATTAAGTCATTTTTAATAATCAAGTCAATTTCTATTCAATACTTTAATGTTTGACATCTTATGTTAAGTTGTTTTAGTTTCTCCCCGCCACCACAGTTTAGCATTTACCACGAGCCAGGCATCTGGTTTGAAATATGGCCAATTAAAAAGCGTTGATCGTGAGTAGCCGTTATATAGTAAAATGCGTTGTAGTTTGCTATGCAGTATTTTTATTTTTACTTAATTTGTAGTAAGTCCCTTGTATATTGCTGAACAATATCAATCAAGTCGTTCATCGGGAGCGGCGGGGGCGAGGGGGGTGCACGGGGCGCTCATTGCGATGCGTGGTGGCGTGCGCCGTGCGTGTGCCCGTCTGCGTGTCGTTGCCTCGTCGTCGTCCTCTCGTGGGATCGTGAGCGCCACCATCACGATATGCACTTATATTTAATTTATATTGTTATGTTACAGACAAAGTTATGTATGTGGACATTATTCTTCCTGCCATACTGTTTCAATTCAATTCGATTTAGTCTATAAATATTATACAACAAAAATCCACCGTTGCGTCTGTTTGTCTGTCTGTCTATTCGCGATAAGCTCAAAAGTACTGGACGGATTGAACAACAGGTAGAGTGATTCCTGAAGAAGGTTTTAGTGAATAATAAGTAAAGTTTTTTTGTTAATTGGGCGAGTAATTAAATAATTATTGGATACATGAATGCGTAGGCTGTTTCACGATTTTAGAATTGTGTAAAATAAACACAGACGATGTCACGGGCACAGCTAGTATTAAATAAAAGACATAAACAAACCGGCATTTGAAATAACTGTCTCGTTATCACTCAATAGACAGAATTTTAATACAGGTTACAAGTTTAAAAAGTTATATACATTATACTGAACATTTTTATTTTATATAACCTTTATTTGCAATATACAACAGACAAATTCAACACATTCAAAGCTTTTATTTTGTTCAAGAAAATGAAGAAATTACACATTGACAAATTATAATAGTTTAAACGAAAACCAAATATAGATAACCGAAATCTTCATTATACTTCTTTTGTAAGTCTATCAATAAATCACATCGATACATGCAATTAATTTTTTTGGTTGTTATATGGCTCTGTTTCATGTATATTTATCAAATCTTAAGAGACAGCACTACGCTTGGCAAATGGGCGAATGCAATCAGTTCACTCGTAAGATCAAACAATATATATTTAATTTTACCTCATTTATTTACCTCTTTGATGTGAGATTAGCTTTCGTGATTCACTCACTCACTCACTAAAACCCTTACCATACATATTATCTTTCCCTCTGTCTTCATCTCTATCTCTCTTTCTTCTTCTCTACCTCTCTCTTTTACCTCTGTGCCCGACATACCTGAGAGTACGTACGTACGTACGTTCAATAATCTTTGCCGGTTTAACTGGTGCCCCGGATGCACCACGAAGAGTTTACCTAACAGGTACAGTACCGCACGTAAAAAAAAGCCGGTATCCCTTCCATCGCCCGTCGCGGAGACGAGCGTGCATGTGCCGCACAAATGTTGTCATGGACTTGCTGGCGTCTGTATTGTTTCAAATCGATTATGAACAAAATTGAAGTGATAATTCATTGACATAATTAAAATTTTAACAAAACAGTATACAAAATTTACCCTATATTATTCTTGAAAACCAGATTACATGCATTAAAAATGAACTATTTTTTAAAGTCTGAAAATAAGCTTGGAAAATAATTTTAAAAATGGAAAATAAATACTTCATTACGTTATTGAAAATGATTAATAATTGGCACACAAACAATACTTGGATTAAAGTTTGTTTTGTGGTGTAAGTAGAGCGTTATGTGAGTGGTAATGGCTGTCATTACCCGCTGTATGTGTCACCTTCGGCGGGTGATTGTGATGATAGGCGGCGAGTCGGCAGCGAGTCGCCGCGCCGGCCGCGCGCAGCCGCCGTCCGCATTGAATATTCATTATAGGTGCGAACAATACTTACGCAAGGACAACCTTCGCAACTAATTGCACTCGTTACTTAACTTGTCATTTCTTGTTGTCCCGTGCGTTCCGACCGGTACAGAAACACACGAGTGTATTGCATCGTGTATGGTGTATCTGCTTGCTGACTATGAGTTGGAAATTATCTCTTTAATTTTGTAAAGTACATTTTCGAGTAATTTTAATTTTGGGCAAACTTAATTGAAAGGTGAAAATTTTAGTTGGCAAACAAATGTCCTCTATAAATTAAATTCAGTAACTAAAGAAAATCCTTTGTTAAACTGCTTTATCCTGTGGCGATAATATTACGAACATTTCGCTTAAGCCGGACCGGATTATTTGTTAATTTGACCAAACTTTAACCAGTATATCTTAATGCCTGGATTTGGCACATAACGTTATAGGATATTTTATCGAGCTAGTAATGGTAGATCAGTATGGCTCATCTCCTTATTTTGCAAGGGTAACCTCATCTGAACGTACGTGTTAACCGAGCTTATCGGCGAGGTCGGATTGTGCCGATCATATGGGCGCGACTACCGAAAGCTCGCTGTCGAGCGCTGAGAGGCGGCTGTGAGTCGGAGTCACGGCGTGTGCCCCGCTATTTATAGATTCCGCATGGCACCAGCGCCACACCAGCGGCCACTGCACGTCGCCGCCGATATTGGTCTAAGCTAAACTATCGATCCATGACGACGTAATCTAGAAACTACAGGCGGAATTAAATTAACGAGTACCACTTTGGATCATCGTCGCTGTGGTACATTGATGTGCTATAATGAGTCATATAAACGTTATAACAATTTTAACTTACAGAGCTGCATATTGGTCGTAAAGGAAACCTGAGGCGAATAAATTATCCCTTAATTATACCGCGCTCTGAACACTATAACGCCTGCTAAGTACTTGAACTTTGCTGATTTAGTAGTACTTATATAGAGGCGCGACTGCGGCCGCCCGCAGTCCCCCAGCGGCGGTCCCCTGGACCTCGTTTTGTGGGCTATTGACACTAATCGAGGTTACTCAAGTACCGGTTGGAGATGATTTCTAATAGTTAAAATTCACTATGAAATTACAGCATACGCATGTAAAAAAATGCATTTTAAACCATTTTACGCTAGCAATAACAATAAATTATTACTTTGAAAAGATATTTTTTGTTGAGTACTTCAAAAGGACTTTGAGACAATAGCTACGAGAGAAATATATGCACACGGTGCATACGTTTAAGGACTACTTTAACAACATCGTCGTGAGATCATTTTAATTGTGTATGGAATTATATATCTTCTTCGTTGGATGACTATATTGATCGACAGCTCGTGAAGTAGCGACCGAAAATTTTCATATTTATGCTGGTTGAAACGGTAACATTTGGCACAAAAAATATTTTTCTGTTTTTTATTTTCGCCATTCAGTTTTGAGTTACAGGAAGTAAAAATAGAAGTTATCAAAGAGAAAATGGCCCCAAGAGAAGATGATAAAATTGGTTACAAGAGATTTTGGCCAATAAAAATTCAAGAAAAAATAATGGATTTGTTCTTCCCCAACCTAATATAATGTTGAACGGCACATCACATTGACTACGTTGTTGAAAGATCCGCTTGTCGCTGAGCCCATGAATGTGCGCGTCGCCGCGCGCTAAATCAAACCGTCGGCGTTCCTGGCTGCGAGCCCCTCGCGCCACCCGACCCACATAATATCGTTTTGCTCTTGTTATTTCCTTGATGCTTGGAGACACTACTGCTATTATTATTTTGTAATTATATTTTGACTCGTCGGCAATTACATCGCCCATATATTTGTTGTTTTGGGAGAAGTTGAATTAAGCGCTCTAAATCTACCTGAATTGATAAGAATAGATAATTTATTGTTAGGTTTTGAACACTTTTTTGGGACCGGTAGTCAATTATGTAAAAAGGAAACGCTTATAATCTCATCATGTTCGTCCGCCCGTGTCTGTTATGTTGTATTAAGTAAATCGCTACAAAATAATGGAGTAAAATATCAAAAATTAAGAGTCGTACCCTATAACCCACAGATTAAATAAATATAACGTACAAAGATCCGTCTGGTATCATTGAAGAATTATTAACTATTTATTTCGTCTTCAAATTGGAAGATATTTATTAATGTGGGTAAACTTCTCAACTTACGCCCTTCTCTAAATGTTCGTGGTAGAAGAAATCGCAAACATTTTAAACATAATTATTATATTATATACTTATTGAGATACCAATATTTCGGAATCATTTACTCTGACTACGGAACCTTTCGATGTGCGTACTCACCTCCTGGCAGCTCTTTTGTTTTTGCTCGTTATGAAAATTAAATGTAAATCAAAACGACTTGCTATGATTGGATGGTCCGAAGTAAACTACTGTTGTGTGTGCAAAGTATACCAACTTAGTAAACTATCACTTGAGATTTTCTCATTGTGAAAGGAACTTGAAAGCTCCAAGCATTGGAACAGCAGTGAGTTGATAAGGCCATTTCAAAAATAGGAACTTTTTGGGTGTGCCGTAAGAATCGAGAATAGTTGTTTTCATTGGTCATATTCCCGTTTGCTCGTAACTTGGGTTCGCCGGCCCTGCGCCGGCGCACGCAGCTCACGTACGAATGCGAGGTGGCCGCCGGTGAGTCACGGGACGCCGCGTCGCCGCCGGCGCTCGCACGACCCTCGCCACGGATGCACTGCGCATCGTTTTAGTTATAAGTCGCGACTCATTCAAGAGACAATTTATTTCGTGTATAATTATTATGAGCCAAAATTAAGTCAGGTTTTATTGCTGCTTAAAGGATAAAATATTTTCCAAAAATGGCAATTAGCACTTAAATTTCCGGAATGATATCTTGTATGCAATTTGTCACAAGTGTTAGTCGTGGATAATGCCAGTCGGTTACCCCACGAACGATCATTTTAAACGGTCCAAAAAGACATTTTAAACGGTCCGGCTACAATATGTCCGGCGCGGCGCCATCGATGAATTAACTTCTCTCTAGTGATTTAAATGATTACTTGTGATAAATTTCTAATATTGGTATTTCGAACGTAATTTGGGTAAATTGAACGGGTGGCGGTGGTGCCGCCCCGGGCGAGCTCCTATATAATATGTCGGCGATACGCTAGGGGTTACGGTTTCACGGTATGCGCATGCGCACCAAAGATAACTAATTTTATTTTCGCACGAATGCTAGTACAAAAGTGGGTATTTTTTTGTAATCAAACTGATATTTATAGGTATTGCAGCGGTAATCACAATCACAATTTCATTTAAAACAAATAATTGCAATTACTGTATTATAAACTTTATAACTTAGTTCAATATTTAGTGCATTTGCTGACACAATCAGGATTCCGTGCAGCGCTGTTTTTCAGCCACACCCTTGTCCCTCAGTTGTTATGCGGGAGTAACTGTTCGCCGCCTTTACAATATTTACAAATTAATTAGAAGGTACATCTTATATTATATATATGCGATTGATTTTTAAATTACAATTCAGTTACATCTTAATTTCAATATAATACTAATTCAAATGTTAATAAATTATTAATTCAATTCTATTTCATTTTAATTTCAATTCAACTATTTCACAAATTCCAGTTCAATTTCGATGTAATGTCCCATTAATTACAATTCAATCTCAATTTAATTACAATTCAATGTCAACCTGCTTATATTTAATAAGTATAAGTGTTATTTAAATTAACGGTAAAAATAGCTGAAAGAACAAAATTTGACACTTAAGATAAACTATGAGACTCAATACGTGTGTGTGTGTGTGTGAGCGTGGGCATGTTTAAGAGAAAAACTTATTTAAATAAAATATATATAAAAATTGAACATATGTCTCTTAGTCGCTCTGACTTTGACTAGTGTAACTATTTAAGTTGTTATATGTATTTTTACATATGAGTTATTCATCAAAGCAATAAACAAACGTGGGGACCCGTAGAGCGCAGAGCTCCGTGGGGTATCATCGGAAACATTTAATTGCAACATTAACGTTTCGGATTTTCCGAAACATGTATAGTTGAAATAATTGAACTACATTGATTGTACTTATTAATCTTGGCGACAAAATCCGAACGAAGTTTGAAGTTGACGCGGCGACAGTCGCAGGCGCGCCGCGGCCGAGCGTGCGCGTGCCGCACGGTGCGCTCTTTGCCCGCCGGCCGCGATCGCCGATCGTATTCTAACGATTCATTGTTAACGTTCTATTCGTGCTTCTCGGATCATCGCATCGTCCAATTTGCCGTTTCTAAAAGGTAGTGTTGAATTTCTGTGATAATGTATCTGCCGATATCTCTCCACTGTTGACGAAATCTGTAAAATCTCCGTTTATCCTACATTTAATTATTGTATTTACAGTACAATATTCGCTACCTTCAATCGACACAGAGATATCAATTCTATAGGATCATGTGAACGCGATTGTGAAGAATGGAATTATCCATTTTTCAAATGCTTGAAGTGAGCTGTTTTTTATGTGGAAAAAGTAGCAAACGAACATGCAAGCTACCCAATGCTGCCGGGGACGGAGATGAACGTCTCACTGTTAAGTTTAGCCGGCGATCGAAACCCAAAAATTTGATGGTAACTCCCCGCTCGAACTATAGTGTCGTTATTGTACAGTTCTAAAAATGTGTATTTAAATAGTGTAATACGTACCTTATTTTTCCACACCATAACAATAAACACAAGACAATAGTTGTATGAAAACTAAAATAACTGTAATAATGTTATAAATTTTACATAACATATCTACGTACTGTATTTACAAGAAAATACTTTCGGTCAGAGGCGATTGGATGAAGGATAATATTACACAGGTATACCAGCATAGGCAGGTGCCTACTTATATTATAACGAAAAGATAATTAGTGTAGACACTCGATAAAAAGAATCGGAATACAAAAAAATCTGAAAGAGTGCAAGGCAAAGTGTGCAACGTTACTTTTTGAACACATACTTTTAACAAAGGAGAATCCATCCTAGGAATATGTAGCTTTTTGTCGTCGCGGTTCAAAGGTTTAGTCTGCGAAATCAATACAATCTAATTATCAAATTGACATCATACGATAGGTAAGTAAATAAGAATCAGCGCGGTAACCTGGTTAACAAGCATGTTACCGCGCGAGGCCAGCTGGCAGGTGAGCAGGCGTCATACTAGATGAGTGGCGCGGTAACAGTAGAGCGAGCGATGTACCAGTATGTGCCAAAGTTGCGTTATGATCGGCGGGAGGATGTCGCCGAGTAACGGACCCACGGCCGCGCGCCGGCCAACGGTCACCACTCGCCACTTCGGAACCGCGCTGTCCATCACAAATGGGATATAATCATAAGACTTATTCCAAGAAGACTTTATTTATGCAAACTTTTTTGAGAAGCTACCAAACGAGCACATAGACCATCCGATTTTAATTAATCGCTGCAGCTCATGGACGTCCACATTCAAACTGGAATAAGGTCGTAGCTGACGTCGTACGTAAATGCGTAGTTTCTCCTAAAGACTAAGTTGGTCGCCTGGCTTGTAAATGTAGCCGACAAAGAAATACAAATACTTTACAAAAGATGAAGATGGTCGTGTTACGTCTCCGGTTGAAGTATTATAGATGGTCCATCTAACTATTGCATTTATTTAAAAACTACCTTAATTAAAATATCCTTAACTTTTAAACTTTTTTTGACGTGTTTTTTATATGTAAGTATTGTACACTTCTAGTAGATGAAGGTATTCCGAACGGTGCAGCGTATCAAAAGAAAAGGAAAGAATTAAAGTTGGTTTGTTTGTTGAGTAGTTTGTTTGGTTGGACCTCTAGTTAGCATAGTGTACCATGCATTTTTTTTAGAGGTGCCTATATTTATGGAATAAGTAACACTTACGGGAGCACTGCTACACCATTGCCACTTCTGCACATTATGTGAAACAAAAGGCATGAAGTATGACGTTATAATAATAGCATAATGTGGTGCAGCGGAGAGGCTCGTCATGAAGAAGTTCATGCGCACGCGCAACGCGCCGCCACCGCCGCCGCGCGACACTCCCAAGACCAACGGACACGCGAGTAAGTTCTCTCATCTTACATACACAGAATGATAAAAACTAACATGCATGATAGGTCCACCCCTACCATCACCGACGAACATATGTAAAACCCGCCCAAATTAAAATGCTTTATTTTACAGTAAATTTATATCTTTCGAATAGAACACGGCATAAACACTTTTTTTTTAATTAGTCTGACAAAAGGCAGATGGTTATCTGAGGTTTTCCATCAGTCACCGTTGCGTAAAGACATGTGCAACATCAGAGGTGTCGTCCCTGGGTAAAGGCTTTGAAGGAGACCTCTTTTTGCACCTTTATTGAAGAGTTTTTCTTCTATTAATCAAAAAATTAGTGCAATCGAACCATTTTACTGTCTATATTATGTTTTTATACTATTCTCCTAGCTCCTGTTATCGTGATCAGAGCAAATGTTCCCCTCCTTTAAGTCACCCTACGTTCCAAACCACAGCAGCGTTAGTGTCGGTACCTACTTGAGTCGCATTCGCATAGGAACAATAATAGTGACTTAATTCTTTCCCTGTTACCTAAACTAATCGTTTAAAATAAGAGTTTATTTACGTGGTAACATATATACGTACGTTACGTAGATACGTAACTGAACTCTTCGAAGCTAATTTGTTATAAACTAATAAACCGATCCTTTTCTATTATACGACCAAAATTTAACTTTCCTTCAATATTCGCGCAGCAACCCCGTTTCATTCGACTCTGTTTCTAATTACCGGTTCGCATTAGAGTTGTCATTGAATATGAAAAAATGTACAGTGAAAGGTACACGGATGGCATTTGATCTGCGATCACATTTATAAGTCAGTGACGTATCTGTCTCTACACAAGCATGCAACGCCCAAGATTCAACTTAGATTTTCAACACAATAGATAATTCCATCATTCATTAAGTATCTCAAAATTATGATTGAGCATTTAATAAAATTATATAATTAAGAAATATAGTTAGATAAATTTAATATGCACAGATTATAACCAACGAATATATATATTATGTGCTAAATATATTGATACAGTGCTATCTTTATCGCTATTATTTTTCACTAAATAATTAGAGTTGATGTTGTGATTCACAGTGTTTGACTTTTATTGTTATTAAATATATTTCTTGGGAACATACATATTTGAATAAGTTTCCAAACATGTGGTTGGAAACAATATAAATTTGCCCCTTGCCACCCGCACCTACGCACAACGTCGACAAACGAGACGGATGCGTTAACGTTCGATCTAAAAATGTTAATAAAGGAGTATCTTTTGTACGGGGCGAGACGAAGCCCTATATAATATTGGGTTGATAGAAATTATAATCCGGCACGGTGTGCTATGAGGTAATAGGTTTTATTGATATACTAATAACTGATAGAAAATAATTGATAGTTATTAAATGATAGCAACTAAATGATAAAATGATAGAATAATATGATTCATAGAGACTACGCGAGTCCGCTTTGTTCAGGCTCATTAGGCGCACTGACTCGTGAAAACATGAAAGTAGTGTCACGTTACAGAAATGTACGTGCTAGCTCGTACATGCTCCCGCGCCGAAGATGGACAGAAGGATGTAATGAGATGAGCTTAACCTAAAAACAAGGTGACAAACAATCAAGTTTATGAACGTAAATATTAAAAAAACATATATAATTAAACTCCCTTGTCCGTAATAGTAAATACCGACTGAAGCACTGGCGAAGTGCTCTGATTCTGTTTGTGTTTACGCGCACTCCTAAATTTGTCATTTAATTCGCTTTTAATGTTACCACTACTACCTATTGGACTTGTTTGCAACCCTACATCGACGCACTGAACTTCACTATTGCACTGCACTCCACTACACTTGTCTTCCACGCGATCGCGCCCTGCCCGCCTGCTGTAGCAGCGCATACATCGCCACACATAAAATCCAATGAATGAAGCTGCAGCTGCGACCACCAGATAAATGATAGCATAGTGGTGAATATCATGATATGATAAGTCTTCAGTCAATGGTTCTTTCTGTTTTAGGATAGATAATTATTCTTGTATGGCAAACAGCTGTTGCTTGTTGAATATCTCTTCATGAGTGCTGGCATTCAACTCAGGCAATGAAATATTAATAAGATGGTTTATTGGAGCAATCTCGGGTATATTGACCTCAGGTCGCAAATTGATCGTGCTGTCACCTCGCTGGGACGAATGAAAACAAAAATCTGTTGATTTGATAAGGTAGCTGGTACCTATAGCAGCCAGTATTTGCATTGATAGCAACGAAAATAAAAATATGTATTCAATTTGTTTGTAGTTATAAAAATGTTCCTGGAGGTTTTAATAATTGTTTTACAGCTTTCAGATTCTTCATTCTTCTTACATAAGCTCTGGTCACTGTCCATATGATAAATAGACTTTCTGAATCGACACAACACAGTGTCTAAATCTCGTTCTACGCACGTATGTAAATCGCCAAGTGACAGTGATAGCAAGGAGTTTTTGTTTATGTTCAACGCTAGGTATTCGCTGATAGGTATTATGGTAATCATATTACTTCCGGATTGTTTTGTTATAGGAATAACTTTAAATATTTCGTAAAGATCTCTTGATATTAAAGGTATTCGAATTTCAAAGATGAGATAAGACCTACACAGACGTGCCTTTACATCAAGTAATTTGTCTAAATCTGATACGTTTGTAAGTTCTGTAGGTAATGATAGGTCTTTAGATATTTGGGAAGAAATAACGCTCAATTCCTGTTGCATTTGCTCGGCGGTCATTAGATGAATATTACATTTTCCGTGATATACATACGTCTGTGATCGTATCAAGGAGATATGTTTCAATATCTCTAAGCTTGTTGAAGATATTTTTAGTAACCATTGCGGATAAGGTAAACTCGCTGACATAGGAACTGTCCCTAGATTCCGCTTGTAATTAATTCAATACTAACTTCTTACTAGCGACCCAGTCCAGCTTCGCTCGGGTAATTGATTTTATATTTACTATTTTCATACATGAATCCAGTCATTACCTAGTTGTAAAAACTATTTCTTTCTCGCCCAATTTCCAAAAAAACATATTAGGCACCAAAACCTTCCTCGGGATTCACTCTACCCGTTGTCGCGAACTGGAAGAAAATCTGTTTGTTACTATTAGAGTGGATTTACTTGATCAGTTCTGAATCAAACGTAGATATAAAAGAAATCAAATGTAACAAAGCATCACGAAAGTCTGAAAACCTGAAATTAGGTGTTGAAGACAAAACATTATTAGGGAGGTCATGTTAAATCGCGATCATGCATAATAAAAACATAAAAAATGCGGTAGCGGCAAGCGGCTCGATTTCAGAAAGCCTTAATATTTGTGAATATTGTGGTACATTCGAGCACGCGGCTGTAATGAGAGTATCATTGGGTTAATATGATAGCGACATGGTCGGCTTGCCGCTGCGGATAGTGCATGCGCCGCACGCGCGGACCTCGCGTGAAAGTAGCCGAAAAGTGGATGTGCCCCAGCTCGGCCCGCTTCGACCTAGCTCAAACTGACCGCCTTATTTACCAGGAGACGTCGTTATTTTTGACTTTATTTAAACCAATGTGATTAGTTGCGATGATAGGTGATATTTTTATTTTTAATACTATAGGCAATAACTTAACAAGTTCCATGACTAGTGATAGAGCACAGCTCGCCCTAGTTGCATATCCTAATGGCAATTGCAACGTTCCATGCGGCTCGCTTCGGTCCACGGGTGTAGCGCGTTGTGGTCCAGCTACATCGCTGTCGCTATTATTATTGACCATAACATTAATCCTCAACCTAAGATATTCCAGTTTGCAGGGCGTGACCGAGAGTGGAAAACTGAGACAGAATATTAGGCGTATCAAATGGACCTGTCCAGTTGACTTGATTTAGTGCACTATAATTCATGTGAATCTTCGTACGCAAGATGTTACGAAACTTCAGGAAATAGTGTACAGCACTGAGTACATGATTGTCGTTATGGTCCGATTCAACTACTTTCCCATAACAGGCGCTGTACACACATGAGCACGTGAGCGTTGCGGACACACTCGCCGTTCGGCCTCCACCTCGTGCCGCGCTGGTGACTGGCAGATAATTTTGAGATCTGATCACGGACATGCGATGAACCCCCCCACCTCCCCTCCCTCTTCTCCATCATTCAACATCGCTCCATAAAGTCTTTGGCATGCATACTACCCGACTGATTATTTAATAGTACCAATACATGTTGCATTTTGAAAAGTATTTATCACAGGTCTGATTAATATAATGCAAAATATATAACCCAATTGATTAATATTCCGATGATATCTATTCACCGCCGTTGAAAATGGTCAGCAGATTGATTGTTTTGAAAGGTCCTACGCTGTATGACTTCAAGGGCTCAAATTAAATATTATGTATACATGTAGGCTATTTCGAAATAACAGTTCGGTGGGCGTCGGCGTCGTGTTCCCGAATGTGGCAAGACGCTGCGACCTGTTAGTGTCGCCTGACATACATACCGATTAAAACAAAAATTGTGACAAATGTTTTGCGAAGATAAAACTTGTAATTTTCATTGTATAATCATACCTCTCCATTGGGACATCAAACCCCTACAATATTTGAAAACGAACTTAACTAGTGCACAAATTAACCTTGAGTTTGTCCGAGGAGTTTCTGTAGCAATTATTTAGCTCTAAAACATTTGTATGTGTTAACGGTATAAGCAAAACGTGGACGCCGTGTAGTGGAGGGGATATCAAATTAGATTAAATTTACCTGTTGCAGACGGCGCGGCGTGCGAGCAACGATGCGACGACCACCGTTCTACTTTATCTAGGTAGTACATTATTGTAAGAGAGTAGTCAATACGTTTTTTTACATTTAAAGATAGTGTTATTAATATCCTCGTTGTAAATTGGAGGGAAATTTAAGACAAGAGTCGGAAATAATTGAAGAAAAATACTACGTCACTGGGAACCTTTACACAATCTAGAATTCCCTGAATATATACCTGTCCAGGCGGAGTCAAAGACCGCGGTGTTGCCGTGCGTCCAGCGGAGGTTGTATCCATCGTTCTTGCTCTTCTATCATTTGAAACTTTATAATAGCCTGCTTGTTCTTACCTATAACTGTTTTTCTAGGCTTGCACATTCAATATTTTTGAATGGCAGAATGGCAAATGGCTTCCATCAATCGATTAAAAGCCAGTGCCGTCAATAAAATTCAAGACAAAGATTGATCAGCGCTGAATTTTCTTATAATTATTGGTATATGTCGATTGTCTCTTGGCACTTGACCCATAAGAGTATCTCCTACAAAGTCCAGGAGTGATGTGCGCAGGTACTGGAGCGGGTCATGCGGCGCGGGGGGCGCGGCGTGGGAGGACGCGGCCTTCGAGGGCGGCGCGGCGCTGGGCGAGCGCTGCGCCGCGCGCGACGTTTGCTGGCTGCGCCCGCACGTGAGTACCGCACGAGGGTACCCAGCTGGGCGCACGGAGCCCGATTACCACATCGACTAAACACAATCCATCATAGGGCATAGGGTATCTTTGAAAACGACTAGAAACACTTTTAAAGCTGAGGAAGTCGATGCGCAAAAAATATATAAGGCGTGACGGACTTTGTTATTTGCAGAACGCGCGACACCATGACGTGAGCGACATAATTATGTGTGACTGATTAGTCTGAATCAAGATAGGGTTGGATTTTTTCATAGTTTGGAGACGGTTGTTGATACGTGGAAGTGGTAGATTATTTTTGAGAAACATATAATAGATATCTGTCTTACTACACAGTATGAGCGATATTTCATTTGAAGTATCTAGTCGTAGTGCACTAGGTGTAAGGTACGGAAGTTCGCGGACGTACCGTGTTAAACAGCGGCCAACATTATTTACGAACTAAAAACGATAAGTACGTACGTATAGCATTGTAGGTACCTAGAGTGTAAGTTCCTATTTAGAATGAAAAATGAGTAGCGTGGTTTACAATAGACTCAATCGGCCTTGGGAATCGGAGGCGAGAGTCAATAGGCGTTCAGTGGGTGAGCCGCGGCAGCTCTCGCCGGGCCTCGACCCCGTTCCCACGGGCCTCGCGGGTGCCGCTGGATGAGCCCGTGGCCCACTTCTCGCTTGTATTTAAACTCTGTCATCCTGCAACTCCTCGACTCGTACGGACTCGAGGTCAGAAGGTTTCTGCGGGACCCATCTGGTCAGTCCTCCTGTCACCAGAGGGACTTCACTAGGCGTGACCCTGATTTACTGTACCTCCCGCTAAACTCCGAAGTTGGTAAATAACATTTACAGTAACTTCGACCTTGTAACATATCAAATCGATATTAATATTCCGGCACCTCTTGTGTACCGACTGGACAAAGAGGAAATCTCGAGATACTTATTCCTATCCCTCACTGATAAATTAGTACCTTAGGAAGTCTTGCGTACGTACGCACACAGCTCTAGCTCTAGCTTGTCTACGAACGCACACAGCTCCGTGGAACTGATAAACGAGCAGTTAAGCAATTTTTAGAATTAAATGCGTGATCGCTAGTGGATCGCTCTTGACTATATTTAATTCATGCTTCTGCGGACAGTACGTTTGCAGCAGTCAGGGCCCGTAGTCACCAGTAGCCGGGAGTTGTATTTTGCAATCGCGATATCACCTTCAGTGAGTATACTTCAGGTTTTCTCTATGGAGGAAGGAGGCATTTCCAATTGATACAGCACATTTTAAATATTCTGAGAAATATTATCACCCCAGTACGGATAAGAATTACCAGTTTAATATTCTAATATAAGTATCTATCGATATGTCCTGTTGAAATAAGTGAAAATTAAGTAATAAAAAATTGAAAAAATCACTTCACATCACAATGTCAAAATTATAATAAAACGGACTTATTAGAATAAATATCAAAATATCGAGTATGCTTGCGTGCAGGTAAACACACATCCGCGTGTTTACGAGTCATTAAGAAAGGTAATCGGCGCTCCGCCGGCGTCTTGGATGTAGTCGACATCGTCGTCTATTTTGGCTTAGTATTTTATTCAGGGACTCTATGTATACGCACAACATATCAACTTTGCAGTACGTTTGAACTAGGAAGCACCAGTGCCATGTCCACTTCTAGCGTGAAGCAATACTGGCGTGTGTCCCTTAAGGTGTGGTTGCCGAGCCACTTACATATTACAAACAAGATCTCAGCAGCAACGCGCCTGTGAACGACTTCGAATGGGACTCCAATTATAAATGACCTGGTTGGAAGACTCTGTGGGCGACAGTAACTACTTGAACCGCATGCTCGTATACTATTTACATTAAATAAAAATGAGTTTACTATTTGTCACTTATTGCTGCATGTGTCACATGGGTTGCAGCAACACTGTATGTAGGTAGGTAGGAGTAGGTTCAAATACGACGCCTATCGATCAGAAACATAGATTAGATTACATGTTATCCAAGGAAACAATTCCAATGTTTGTTAATAATTGACTTGTACTTATTAAAAATGAACCTGGACAATAACGTCCACTATAAGGTGATGGTGAGGCAATATTGGACCGATAATAAAGTGATAAAAATCGATATAAATATTGCTTAAACCACTAGACAAAAGAGCTGTATTTTCCTAAGGGAAAGTGCTTCACACCTGTCGCACCGGTACTGCACTGTCGTGTCAAACGTTCTTGTTGTCACGTCGTGTTGAAGTTGTAAGCGAAATATGTTCATGATAGCGAATCGTTTCGTTTTGTCCAATATTACTACGTCTGTTTTTCTGTATTAAAATATATAATGTATTATAATCGTAAGTGTGTGAAATTTGCGAAAAACGTTGACACTGTATCTCTCTTTCGTGGCTCAAACGAACAAATACAAGATTGTTATTGAATCTTATCATATTTATGATGCGGGCGGAAATCATTAACAATTATTTATGACAAGCTCACTGCGCGCCACCCGGCACGGGGGGGAGGGGGAAGGCGGGCAACGCGCCGTTATGGAGCTGTCGTAGTACTAGCAATAGCTATGTATTGCACAGTGTGCAATATCATTGACCATGTAGCCATGATATTACTATGAATTTGGTATGCTCAAAATTACTAAAACATTTTTCATCTGTTATTAAGCTTTTTACAAAATTAACTTGAAAGTTGAAATAATTTCAGATGTTAAAAAGATACAATCAATTGTAGTTTGAGATCGGGCACCAATCGAGTGGTCTGTAGCATCCACGTTCATTCTGTTAAGTTCTTCGTGCCCGACCAAATGTATTTCTACTATAATTTCTATATTTTCACGGAACTGTTGCCGGCTATGATGATGACGTATGAATTAGATATAATATACATATAGGCCAAAAATATTAATAAGAATATCCGTTTGTTTAATCAATTTGTAATTTTCATTTACAGCAGTCAATGAACTATTCGACTTCTATTCGAATTAAAACACACTTGATTTAGAGACCGTTGGTTATGTAAAAATATAAATCGCCGACATAAAACGCTCAAACAGATGGTTTTTAGAATTGGATGTAAGTGTATGGATGGCAGTGACCTCTCAACAGTTCATACGTTCGTTACTTCCCGACTTAAAAAAAACGAATAACAATAATTCACATTTCCGGACAGACGTACTTACGTACGTACGTAGTACTTTGCACACGACGGCCATGTGTTCGCGCGGCAACTTGGGACATTTTTCGCAATTTAGCGGCTACGTAATAACATTACAATAGACTGGTGTGGATAATCGCACGCGGCGACCGCACTTGCGCGAGCGCTTGACGACTGCGATGATTAATAAGTCTAATCTTTAAACCTTGCCGACTGCGAGAACCGTGTCGGTTAGTGTGCAGCCAGCGATATTTGGACCGTGGCCAGAAATTTACATTAAAAAGACATCAACGCGCTTGCGTCAAAACTAAACAATTACTGTAAATTGTTTTACGTCCACTAAACATTAATAGTATCTATCCATATAGCCAATGGTAGATAAATAATCCTTCACGTATTGCCTGTTAAAACATGCTAATTTCATACGCCAATATCGTAATTCATAAACAGAAATGTCTGGTGCATGCAAAGCCTGGTCAACCAACTGGAACCTTGTGACGATGTTTGGTTTTTTTACTGAACTAATATCCTATTTCGATATGTTGCTGTAGTGTTAGCGATATTTTTTGTCATCAAAAATGTTATAAATTGAATTCGTCGAAAGATGAGGTTCCTTCGTCATCACGTACGGGCGTTCGGTTTTGCAAACGTCTGCAGGGGACGATAACTACTTTACGTCAGGTGGTTCGTTTGCTTTATCACTAGTTTCTCGTATTTTGACGATTCAATTGTATGTACCACACAAGGCAACCCACCCAACTCAATATACCTAAAGTATGTAGCTACTTCGTTTTTACTCACGAAGACACTGTACTCGGAGAGGACAACACATTTTCTCTAAATGTAACTGTACGGAGATATAGTATGTTGTCTGTCGATCGTCCGTCAACATTTCCAGCGCTCCGAGTGTCACCTGTTCCGTGTGTACACACAGAATACGCTCTCTGGCCCGCGACAAGCTCGCCTTGCAGATCGATGTTAACTTTCCATTCAAATATTTAAATAAGTGGAGAGCGCATCCTATTAGTACGCCCCTGATCCGCAACGAAGCCATCTCCGACGGGCACTTTCTTAAGCGGAGGTTCTGTTGACGGAATGGCAAGTAACTCAAATTTGCTTGACTGATTTCTGGTGCTCATTGAGACATACAGTTCGACCATATTCATATATGTTTTGTATAAGAAATAAATAAACATTATTTTGTCAGTTTCATTGTGAATAGATAATGAACACAAATGAACAATGGTGGGATAGAAATTCTACACGTTAGGGTTATAGTCAATAACCTTAACGATATAAGTAGGTATATATAGTTCTAATTATTTCTACGTGTTTCTATTAATATCAAAATATTATTTTTTGTACAATAAAATGCCTCGATTACTTTTATGTGTTTCCAGGGCCATCCTAAACTAAGGTTAGGGTAATAAACATGATTAGTAGTTGTACAGTAATGGTTGCGCCACGCGAGGGCCCGAGGGGCGGCGGCGCTCGGCGTCGTCACATGAATGCTAATTACGTCGACCCACGACACCCAAATTGCTAATTTTGTGCGCTAGTTGTATTCTAACATTCCTATGTACCTACATGAGGTCCTCTATCGATCTACATAAGAACATTTTAATACTATACATTAAATGAGTAGGTCAATTAAATGAACATAATTAATGTCCAATTAACGGTGTTAGAGCTGTTAGAGTTCGCCCGGGGCGGCACCACCGCCACTCTCATAACCCGCCGTAAAGCAACATTTTCTCCATGTATTTTGTTTCGGTTGGGAAGTTGTGGTTGCCGGATACACATTATTGGAGGCGACCATCTTAGTCCTCGAAAGTAGGAACGCATCCGCATCCATTCTTAAATAGAACTTCTGTCCTATTTGATATTGGACGTGGTTGTCCACGGGGTACAGTGACTACTTACTAAGTAGTAAGTAACGGGCATGCAGGCCACCTGATGGTAAGTAGTTCGTTACTCTTTTATAATAAAAAAAGAACTCTTTGGTTCACAGTACCTTCCAAGCTTCGCCAGAACTGTAGTGTAGCCTGAAATTCTTATTATGATGTGTACTTTGACACCTCACTTTCTCGTCTACACTGATCGCAGATATGTTGGACTTACTATTTCTATACAGGCTCGTAAATGGTTGAAGCTCCGGAACTTCTATCTCCATTTAACTTCTCCGCTCCTACGATACTAACCAGAGCATCAAGGTTTAATACGTTCGAATTTGTATATTCCAACACAAAACGCGTCTCTTAACCGGATTGTGCGTACAATTTGGGAGCGTCCAAACGCATTGATATCGATGTATTTGTTACCGATGCTCACAGGTTTCAGTGATCATTTATAAACGATGAAATTGTAAATTTTGAATTATTCTATGAATCATTTATTAGTTTAGGGGACTCCAAAATTTACATTTGAATTTTAAATTTAATTTTTATGAAAATACTATATAATTAAATATTAACCATTTGTAGGTAATTAAATATTGACCAGTATTCGCCTATAATTATAATGAAAACACCTTCTGTATACTTTACCTAATTTTATACTTCTTGTTTCAATTAGTGTACATTATATTGGTGATCAAATAAATAAATAGTTAACCACGTACTATGCACAACATGCAGGAGCTATGTACGCGTCCGCGGTTCTTGGGCGACGCGGAGCTGGAGGGCGCCGCGGAGGGCCAGGCGGAGGGCGCGGCGGGCGCGGCGGGCGCGGCACCGGAGAGCGCGGGCGACGAGGCGGCGGCGCGGTGGCGCGTGGACGGCGCGGAGGCGTTGACGGCGCTGT
>DWON01001664.1:0-23493 GCA_018251015.1 Phocides pigmalion okeechobee
TTTACCCTAATAATAGACGAATTTTAGACTATGACATAACTTATTGCCGGCTATAATTTTAACTTTTGCAGCAAGTCTCGTAATTTTCATTAATTTTAATCAAAATTTTGCAAACTTATGAAATCATCAAATATCAAATTTGATGCAGTTTATAAGTCCGTCAGTATATTTAGAGCGTTGGCTACCTCTAGGAAGACTATCGAAGTCAAAACAATTGAAGATGATCTTAGTATAATAACAATTTGCCTTCAAATTTTGGTAAAATTGTTAAAAAAAAAAACTTCAATTATTTCGTCATGCCATCTGTTGGTATGGCGCAGCCATTTTATTCAGATATTATTAGTACGTTATAAATTTTGAAAGTAAATTTATTTTCAATCACTATATAACGATATAGTGAAATTAGAAAATAAATATTTAAATTTTAAATTAGAAATCACCTATCCTGCTCGTGACCGCGCCTATTGTTGCATGAATTTGTGGATCGTTCATGATTTGGTCACAGCCTTACACCGTGAAGCATTCTTTCTATTTTGGCTGAAGAAGTGAAGTTGCGAGCTACACTTAGAAGCGAGGCGACCATCCAGCCTCAGCATCGTATTGTGCACAACATCAAATGGTACATACTCATTTGGTACATTTCCAGATTAAAAAATGAATCAGATATTATGTTTCCGCAACAGAATATGAGAATTGATTTCAATTTAATATGCTTCAAAGGTCGAATACTGTTACCGGTGAAGTAAAAATATTGTGAAGAAACCTTCAAGCCTGAGAAGTTCTTCATATAGTTCTCAAACGTGTGTGAAATCTATCAAAGATCATCGAAGCATTCGCACTCTGCTAGCATGATGGAAATTTAACCCCACTCTTTCTCATTCAGCATGTTTATTTTAATGCAATTTTTCAAGGTGGGAGAACTATAGTTCGATCGGGGAGGTACCACCGCCGCTCTCATAATCCGCCGGTAAAGCATTACTTGTGTTTCGGTTGGAGAGGTGCGGTTGCCGGCTACACTCTGAAGTTTGCTACTCTTCTCACATAAAAAAACAATGAATTCAAGTGATAATTAATTTCTAAAACGCACATTACTTTGAAATTCTAAAGGATTTAAAAGCACCATTTCAACATAACTTGTTTATATATATATAACTAAATAGACTCCAATTAGCGTCACAATGTAGGCGTTTCACATTTGCTTTTTATTTGCTAATAAAAATAAATTTGTTGCTTAATGTACGTTTGTCAAAGGAATTTATTACGCAATAACTGTTAAAGGTTTTGAACTACGACGTCTTTAATCGGTTTAAATATATATGTTTCATATTAAGATTTTACTATATACCGGGTACTCACGATTAAAGACTTCTGAATTTGGATTGCCGATGTTTCGAAACAGTTGCATGGCTCGTAGTCACGGCAAAGCTGCGGTGGCATCGGAAACTGTTGACAGATGCTATGGTAGATTAATGAATTTACCTCACGTCTAGTTCGTTTTTCTTTTGAGTTCCATATTTACAACACGTGATACTAACTCGGCAAATATCGGCAATTTAAATTCGAAAATCGTTAATCGTTTTTTTGAGTTGTGAGTACCCGATTTTTTTCCTGAACGCTATGACATGGGGCTCTTCAAGAAAGGTGTAAAGAGAGCTCTCCTTCAAAGCCGGCGATGCATTGGCGACTCCTCTGGTGTTGCAAATGTCCATAGGCGACGGTGACTGCTTCCCATCAGGTGGCCCGTCTGCCTTTTCTTGGGTTAAAATACAAAAAAGCCCGGTACATAGCAAAACGTATAAATTCCGCTTTAATATTAGTTTAAATTCATAAAATTAATATGTTTAAGATTCATGCGTAAATAACAAAAACTTTACAAGAACGCAAGTGGGCACACGTTTCTCAATCATAAAGTTTCCAGACTGCATTAGAGAATAGACAATGCTGTCTATGACCGCACAAGTGTAGTTAGATACGCCGTGATATTTACTTGAAACTCGAGGTGTATAACATGCCTGAATTGGTTTAGAGCTTTTGAAAGTCGTCAGCTTGATCCGGTGCAATATTCAATATATTTTAGATCACAAACTTGAACCCTTGAGCAGTACCTCAAGAAAACACAAATAAATTACACAATAACAAAATCCTGACTACAGAAATACATAAAATCTACTTTTCGTACTAAACTATTTGCAAGTTTTATTTAGTACCCGTGATATTTGACACCCATTAATGACTAATGTGATTGAAACTGTAAATAAGAAAACATTTTATATTTTTATTCTCTCCTATATATTATATTATACATATATTATCCTCCAATCGTGGCTAAAACTCACGGGGTAGCTGTTGAGTCACGATTACATATTGACGTCATTTACAATAACTAGAAGTAGGGAAGGTTTAAAGGTAGGAGAACTATAGTTCAACCGAGGAGGTACCACCGCCGCCCTCATAATCCGCCGTAAATCATTACTTGTGTTTCGGTTGGAGAGGTGCAGTTGCTGGCTACACTTAGAAGGCGACCATCTTAGTCCTCAGGAGTAGCAGCGTATCTATGTTCGAACTCAGTTTCTGTGGTCGTACGTGGATGTCTATGGGCTGCGACTTAACATCAGGTGGTTTGCATGCTCGTTTGGTACTGTTTTCACATAAAAAGTAGGCACAAATTCAGTTGATCCGCGAACCAGTTCATTGGATCCGAATTGAAACGTAAACTGACCTGCAGTTCCCGTAATTTTGTAGAGTATGTCTACGCGGAACGTATACCGCGACGGCATTTCGTCTGTTCTCTGACTGTCGGCTACCTCACTGTTTACATTTCATTAAGCAACGACACTTGCTTTCTGTGCCTTTGATTATTCGATGCACGGTCATAGGAATTTTGTATTTGGACAGGTTTATGTAAAGAAAACAGGATGCAATGAAAATTGATGCCATATAATCAAAGTATGTAAATGTGTATATTTCGGTTTGATATATTATAATTCATTATTTTTCGCATGTTCTTTGATGACCGGCGTAGAAATTTATTATCATTTATAGTAACGGACTTGTTTTAACGGTAATAGAAAATATTGAAAAGTAAACCTGGATGTAATACAATTCTTTATAAGGTTTTCAAATGTGTATCAAGACTACCAATCCCCAATTGGCCAGCTTGGTGGGAGATTAAAGTTGGGAGAACTTAGTTCGGCCGGGGAGATACCACTGCCGCGCTCATAATCCGCCGTAACGCATTACTTGTGTTTTAGTTGGAAAGGTGCGGTTGCCGGCTACACATTGAAACAAGGCGACCATCTGAGTCCTCAGGAGTAGCAACGTATCTATGTACGTTCGAGCGCAAATAGGATTTCGGTCGTGTTTGTGGTTATACGTGGTTATCTATGGGCTGAGACTACTTAACATCAGGTTTTCTGCATGCTCATTTGCTACTCTTCTCACATAAAAAAGCTTGGTGGAGAAATTAACGAATCTTTCTCTTTCTGAGGAGAGAAACATGTCCTGTAGTAGAACCGTAATTAGTTGAAGGTAATGACGAATTATACAAATACGAGTATATTATAAATATTTTAAGTGTATCTATTTTATAAAAATTATAATATAAAGGCATGTAATATATAGTAAAGTAATGAATAAAACCTTTATATCATCAAATACTTCTTAAATGAAATAGTTACAAGTGCAATGTCCACGATCTGAGATATTGTTATAAATAACTTTATATCTATTTTTTTTTGTATCAATCTTCTGGAGATGACCCCTACGTATCAACCCTAGCTAGAAAGGTGAACATAATCATATTTACTAAATAAGATTATTGAAAAAAATGACATGTAAGTATTAAAAATATCAACTTTGGTCGGTGGGGTCCAAGTGCAAATTTATTTTTTAAATAATTTGTTCCACGTTTGATCGTCTCGTCCGCTGAGAAGAGAGAGCGCTATTCCTTTCTAGCGCAGAGAAATGCCATCTCTATTCAACGCGGGAATGCGATTAGCGTTCTTGGCACCATGCTGCATGGGCACAGACTCCCTTTAGTTATTATAATTAGTTTTAAGGTTTTCATTGTAGTAATCAAAATATAATGTTCTGAAAACTTACTTTTATAGAATAAATAAGTAAATTGGTTAGCACAAACAAGGCAAAAAAATCTTTAAGTAAACTATAAACGTTTAGGTATCTTAACGTCTTCCATTAATCCTTACAATAGAGTTTTATTGTCTATTGCTCGAGATAGGCCTGCAGACATTGACCTCACTCCAGTTATTTTGTAGATGTTGGTGTTCAATGTATGTTTAAGGTGTCGAAGTTATTCGTAAGTGATATTTAAAATTACACATTTTAACTATAAAGTGTTTATGTTAAAACGTTTAGCTACTCCATTTTTTAATAAAAGCTACTCCAACATATAATAAATGTACAAAAAAAAGTAAATAATACTGTATCAAAATATCAGCCTCATATACGATCTCAAATAGGATTAAACATACCTAACCAACAAACCGCACAAGATAAGATTGATACACGGGCAATCATAAATCGAAGTTATCTTCATAAATCCGTTGACCCCAGCAGGAGATCTCAAATCGATTCTACGTGATACGGAATACGAGAGCGTCTGTATCGATTTTCTTGATACTTGCGATAAGGGCTAGATCGTTTCACTTTCAAATGACGAGATATTATCGAGATTCAATAAGGTTTTATGTACTCAATATTTAAATTTTCTTAATAGGAAAGATTTTTATTTGTATTTGAATTTTTGTTGGTACTCCGAATGGTGAACTTTTAAATGGCTATAAAATGTTATTATTTAAATAAATTTGTATAGGCTTTAAATAAATTTAAACTTGTCGGCAAGTTTCATTGTAACTTAGTTTAAGAAGTCTGGAAATTAATAAGTACCTATTATATTAATATTCACAATTATACATGTACTTATGTATAATCAATTATTAATCTAGTTAATAGTATCAGGCGTTATTTTGCGGAAATCCATGCTAATTAGTTGTTGTCTAAATTACTTTGCAACAATCCACCACCACGATGTATGTGGGCATAGTGCATGCTTTGAAATATATTCCAATATACATCGTGGTGGCGGATTGTTGCAAAGTAGTTTTAAACAACAATCGGCAGAGACTATTCAACATCAGATGGCCTGCACAATCTTTTTCTACTTATCCAAGCTTAAAAGGATCCTTTGGGGAGAACTGCAAAATTTCAGGATTCCTGATTCAGCGGCTTCAGCTGTGCTTTAGTATCTGGGTCTGTCACGTTCATTCTTTATATACTCGTATATAGGTAAAGTGAAAGAGGTTTAATTTCATTGGTTTCGTGGCGCTTATGTCTATAACTATCAGTAAGAATTGAAAGATTTTTTTAAGGAAGCTATTATTAAGGAAGGTTTTAGGATATGTTAGAACAAGATACTTAGGAAAGGTACAACAATTTTTAAGCACAGTTGAAACCGCAGAATACACCTAGTCATTTATGTGTTTACTAACTAAGCAAATAAATCAAGAATACTAGAATAATAAACAAATTTTAGCCTCCGAAAATCGTTTAAGGGTCTTCAAGTTAGACCCTTATCGTGTTACTCAAGTGTCGTTCTTATAAGCATTAACGAGACTACTAGTCTTATTTCGTAGGAAAATACTTGCACTGAGTATCCATGTTGAGTGGTATATAGAGGTGATATTATAAATATTATATTATCTTTTCAAGCATGCGAGATTTTTAAAGGTGGGAGAACTGTAGTTCAACCGGGGAGGTACCACTGCCGCCTTCATAATCCGCCGAAAATCATTATTTGTGTTTCGGTTGAAGAGGTGCGGTTGCCGGCTACACTTTGAAGCGACGCGAACATCGTAGTCCTCAGGAGTAGCAATTCATGAAAGTTCGAACTCAGATAGGATTTCGATCGTGCTTATGGTTGTAAAAAATGCGATAGATCGTAACAAAAGTTACGTAACAGGCAAAGTATGTAACGTTGAGCGTGGTAAAACTTGGGTGGGTAAAGGTAAATTTTAGATGCGCGTTTCTAATTGTTACAGATAGATGGCAGTCATTAAACCTTTTCGGAAATTCTATGGGATGTTTAAAAATGCTCCATTAATTCGCATTGGAGCAGCGTGGTCAATTGTGTTCCAGGCCTCGTTCTGATGTATGGTAATTAAATGATTGAAACAAACAATTTTCTTTTTTGTCAACACAACATTTATTGTGAATATTCTCTTTGTTTCTTTTTCTCGCAAAAAGTTGGAAATTTTAATGCATGATGAATAAAATACTGTGCCTAGGCCTATATATTTACTTTCATGTTTTATTGTGTTTATGGTAATCAAATAACTCTTTTGACATAAAATCCTATTTCTAATAGGGACTATGAAAGCTAAAAACATTAACAAATTATGTATACGATATTGGCCTTGTACAATGTATTTGTTATTTTATCCCAAGCTTTATTCAAACCTTCCAAATTTGATTTATACATAAAAAAGCAACACAAAAAATATTTACTATTCCATTCCCCTTTAAAAGCCGTTATCTTGCCGAATACCTTCAAAATCATCCCAGATTACGGCCTGAACCGGCTATATTTTCTAAATACGCATCCCAAGTACCTTTACCTACGTCCCGAACGTGATGGAGGCTGTGTGACGAGAATCGAAAATAGGATCGGAATGTTTTGTGGTTATTTCGATTGAACCCTGAAAGGGATAGCTCTTGAAATTTCGAACCGGTGCGCGGTGGTGGGTTCTCTCGTTAAACATAGAGTATTTCACCGAGAAAAGGTTTCTTTTTGAAACGTGAAAGGACAAGTAGGTTTACTAACGGCTTTAGTTTGTTTAGTCAACTTTAGTTGCTCAATACAAGTTGGTTTATGTTCGACGCTTCAGCCTTTATCGCGTAAGGAGAAAATGTGTTAAGGAAATGTGTATACAATTTGATCATGGTATTTAATAGGAACTAAATGACAAATTTACTTAATGATTTTTACTTTGCCTTAAAAGGGATATTATTTAATGGATTTTGAAAAAAATAGGTTTTGCAGAATTTAACTACATGTCTACAGTTGCCTTGTTCTCGAGTACTAGTGAAGTAATAAATGGATCTCATGATAAGTTGTCACAACTTGACGTATGTTACTCACTCTAAACTTATAGAACGTCCATACTTGTTGTTGCACTTGAAGACGCCTCTTAATGAAAATGAATCATCAACCAAACCTCATTACCAAAACGCAAGATTTTTTTCACTTAAAAAAATTTGTGTTACAGTTCGTTTGACATTGTGAAGGAAATTTACACGCAGTCAAAAGTCAGATAGGAAACGAGTAAGAGCATAATATTGTACGCGTCGCCAGGCTTCACAAGACTCTTTATGCAATCGGCTCCAATTACTATTCTATAGTAGTTATATTAGTTCTAAATGGTGGTAGACTTATACTTGGGACCACCGCTGCCCTCAAGTTACGCCTCCACTGTTAAACATCTCATATCTTTTGGTCGGAGAGTTGAGGTTACTAGCTACACTTAAAAGAGCAAACATCTCACTCCTCAAGAGTAGTAATGCATCTACGTATGAATACAGATAGGACGTCAGTCATTTTTAAGGTTATATGTGAACCGAATACATAACATGAACTGGCTTACACGCTCGTGTTTTAATCTTCTTCAAAAAGCTAGTTTTACAAACAACAAATCTATTAACATTTTGATAAAAGATAACTGTTATCACTTGAGATAATTCTTACATAATTCCTATTAAAACTACTTAAAAAAAGTAGGAATAATGGTAATTTTGTATATGGAACATGAAATATGGTATTTTATATTTCAAAACTTTCCATTGTTTTTTATTGCAATTTTACAATCAATTTTGTAAATTGGTAAATGTCACGCGGTTTAAAATGAATGACCATTTAATATATGATAAACAATTAGCGATTTGTCACGTCACATACGGGTTAGAGAAAAGAATTACGTCAATATATAATTAATAAAGTGTGTTGTTGACATTACCTCTGGATGTTATTGATGGTCGTAATTTATTGCACGGAACATCCCGTGTTCTGAGGGGAATTCGAATGGAATCAAGTTGAATACCCCAAAATTTATGATCCCCCTTCAACCTTTGATGACTGCTAATTTTTCAACAGAGGAAAAGAAAAACTTGACAGTCGCAAACTTTCTTCCTGAAAGGCGCATAAATTTTAATTATGCTCAATTACATTTTAGTTCTGAGATTATTCATTTAAGAAATTAAAAGGAAAGTTTGAAGTAGTACTGGAAATTGCTAATTAAAGATTACTTACTTGACAGGAGATAGAAGTATGATTTAACGTTAAAGTATGGTTAATGATAAGTACCCGCTACAGCCCATGGATATCCGTATACAACCTCACACAACACTGAGGTTCGATCTGAGCTTGTACGTAGATGCGTAGCTACTTCTCAGAACTGTGATGGTCGCCTTGCTAGTGTAAATGTGTCCAGCAAAGACATTCAATTAAAACACGAAAACTTATGAACTCGTATGGAAATGCAATGTTACTCCTCAAACTTCTTGAACATTGATGTAAGCCTCACTCGAATGTGTGACTGACAACCACACCGCTTTAATCGAACACAAAAATTGCTTCACGTTGGATCATGTCCTCATAATACGCCCTCATATTATATGTCCTCATATATAAGGTAACAGATAAGAGACTGAATGTTGTGACCATGACAACCTTCTCTTTTTATTATACCCATAAAGGGGACCATTATGATAAAAATAATGCATATGAAAAGGCAAAATCAGAGGATTAGTCTCACTTTAACTATGTAAAGTCACCAGCATTTTGGGAACATATCCATAAAACAGCAATTTGGATGAAGTATTTATACATTTAATAAATTTATTTTATGGATATTTCATTTATTTATAACCATTTTTTTATTAATTTTACTCACATTTAGGTTAATTATTTACGTAAACATTTTAATTTTTATTAAACTATTTAATAAATAACAACTATTTTTCTTGAAAAAAGGTCAATATTCACCGTTGATGTTTTAAACAATGTATTGCATAGTATTCGACGACACAAAATAAATGGATATTGTTCTATTTTCAATTCAAGGGGAATATATTGGGTACCTACTACTAAATTTTGAGCTTTATCGAACAAAGCCGATAGAAACAACTTTTTATTCAAAACAAAGGCTTGTCGATTTTGTCTATTTGGTTTAGGTTTGGAAATCCACAAAGTTGTGTCATTCTGTTGTTATACTTAACAAACAACTACCTTTGTCATATGCATACACTTGTTAATACGTACGCAATTTGTATGTACGTGTTGTATTTCTATATACATAGAAACATCGGCAAACTAAATGCTACGATTTATTTGATAAATATGAAAATCTCACTAGGCAAGTCCGAATTTGGATATTACAAAAGGGTTAAAATTTAACCTCTGATAGTATTAGCTCTGAGTTTATCTAGTAAGACGAGTAAGAACTTTATGCATTTATTGTTCATTTTAGGAATAGATTCATATTGGAATCGGAATATTATAATCATGAGCATTTAACACATACATACAATGTTTATAAAGTACTTTTTACGTTACATAATCTCTCTCTGTTTCCTCGTTTTCTTTAAAAAACACAGGCCACATTCTAAGAACCGCATTGGCAAAAGATTTGTTTAGGGCGTAATGTGGCATGAAATTATGTGTTTGCCTACTTACCTAGTGAGCGAGGAAATTGGCTCGAGACCCGCATGTCCGTCGCGCGCAGGGACGATTGGCATTTGACATGTGGGACAAGCTTTTTATTTTACTTGAGAACAAAAGATAAACTTGTGTTCTTTATAACTAAGATATGAGCATGGGTTCAAAACGGGATATTTACTTTTACGTTATTATTTACTGTTGTTACTGGCTTTACCTGTCAGAATTTAATGTCGATAACCTTCTTTCCTTTTTATCGAACGTAGTTTGCTTACTGCAGTATTTCACGGCTATGTTTTACAAGGAAGTTTGAATTACTGCTATTTACCTTTAATTGGTTCTCAGAAGCTAAAACAAGTAACTTGTAGCGCTTTACTGGCATATGACCTGTTTAGAACGTAATGCGTTTAGTTTAATAGGCATTTGACATGTAGGACAAACCTTTTTTTTTTTGCTTAAGAACAAAAGATAAACTTGTGTTGTTTATAACTAAAACGGGTTAGAAACGGGATATTTACTTTTACCTTATTATTTATATTTTTTACTGGCTTAAACTTTAATTTATCTGCGAGAATTTTATTTTGATATTCATGATCATTCTTTTTTATGGAACATAGTTTGTTCATTGCAGTATTGTACGGCTGCACTTTACAAGGGAGTTTGAATTACTGCTATTTATCTTTAATTGCTTGGCAGAAGCTAAAGCAAGTAACATGCAGTACTTTACTGGCATGTGACCTGTTTAGAGCTAAATGCGGCGTGAAATTATGAATTTGCCTACTTACCAAGTAAGCGGGGAAATTGGCTCGAAGCCCGCTTGTCCGTTGTGCGCAGGGACGATTGGCATTTGACATTTTAACTGTTGTACTTTACACTTTAAACGAATTCATTACTGAGTTACATTATCTGAAATGCATGTTTGCTATGTCTAATTCGGCTTTGATATTTTGAACGTCTAAAATGTTTTACGTACGAAGTATACGTATAAAGTAAAATTTTATATTATTTTACTTCTAAATGGAAGGTATACAACAAAACCTAAATAAAATATAGATAGAGCGAACATACACAAATAAAATAACATAATATGAAAATAATATAGTTGTAGAATCGAATAAAATAAGAGGATATTATTAAACTTAAATCAATAACTATTTAAAAACTCGAAAACTATATTTACCTACATAAGGTAAACTTATGGCTTTATGAACAATTGTCTTTTGTTATATACATATATCATGTAGACCGGTGTAGTAATAATCACTCGAATCTTCGTTAAAAAACCACAGTAAACTAAAGTAAAAATAGAGGGCCGAAAAATGGTATACTAGAAAAACTTCTGTTTAACATAACTTGTCGCATTATACCATAAATTTAAGTGCGAACCATACTTTAGATTTCCGTTTTACCCACAGGTCACACAAATCTCGCTGACGGTGGAACTTAGCTGAGCAAAGTCCAGCCGATTATAAGCTTTATAGGCGCCAATAAATTACGTAGTTAGCACAGAACTAGGCCTGTTTGAATTGCTACTAAATCGCCCGCTTTTGCTTTTTGATGGCTTACTCACTTTGAAAACTATCCTTCCTGAAATAGATTATTATTATTATTTCATATTTACGACTCAAGCCCTCGACATTATACTATACATTATTCAATTTCGATTATAAGTTAAAACCATCTCTGATATCTGATATTTGAAACATGATACTATATTAAGAGTAATTACTCGGTAATAATGACTGTAATTAATAATAGCGATGATTAGCAAACGCCTCCTTCGTAATTATAATAATACTAGTTATACGCGCGACTTTTGTCGCGTGTTTTATAGGAAATCCGTTAGTGACTCCTTATTAATTCAGCTATCTGTCAGGAAAAGTCTTGTTGAAACCGATCCAGCCATATGGCATTTTACGATTTTCTGAGGTCACACTTCCAATCCGCCGTGAAGACTTTGTGTAACAGTTAGAAAGGTGCTGTTGCCAAGTGCTAAAAAGTGATTCTATCATCTCGGTCCTCAGGAGTAGTGCCGCATCTACGAACGAACTCAGTTAGGACTTTAGTCCTCTTTGGTACTGTATATGGATGGATGAACTGTCGCGACTCCTTAGTATCTTGTAAACAGCACGCTCATTCGCTCTTCTTCTTAAATACGCAAAGAAAATACGGTACTAATCAATTCATAAGATAAAGAAAAACTTTGATAGTGATATTTTAGGTCATACGACTTTTGGGTGTAAATAACCAGCCTCAAATTGGACTGGAATACTATTTAAGGCCAGCCAAATATATAGCTTCCGCTGCATTGGAATCATATGATGATTCCTTTATGCGATATCCACATTCTTAAAACAAAAAAATAACTGTGTTATTTTAGTATAATAAAACAGGCACGTGATTGAACCCGGTACGTGTCTACCGGGTTCAAACCATAAAATTTATATGGACTTATAACTTATCCAGAGATAAAGTGATCCAGAGATAAACGCATAGCCAAAACACTCTGAAACGTGCTGAAAACTCACAGCTGAACTCAGAGTCCTGAAATTTTAGAAAGGCCCGTCCTGGTCTGGAAAATATGCATTTACGACATCACATTACAAATCTTTTAAATACTCGGCTTTTTACTACTACAATATGAAGGTACCATACATATAACCCTGCCTCTTGAAACGCTGTCTATTAACGAAAAATGCATCAAAATCCGCTGCGTAGTTTGAAATATCTGAGGGAACAGATGGAGAAAAACGACTTTGTTTGATATTATATATATAGAGTTATAAAAGCACTATAAGCGTTTCTACCAAATTTTATCGACTCAATTTTTCATAGATTTACATTAAACATACATATAAAGTAAAAATAAAGCTGTATGATTTATCGGAATGTAATACAATAGCAACTTATGCAGGAACAGTGGCGGGCACAAGTTACACTTTAATATATAAATGTCCTTGAATTGTATACACCTAAGAAATTATCTAGGAATCATGTATTGTTGATATAACATGTAATCATTTGTATTCCAATCTCATTTCGACACGCACCAGGGGTTTAGAACGCCAATCGGTCGCTTAGGGCCTCTTAATGTGTAATCACATAACAATTAATTACAAATTCATGAATGCGAGCGGTGCCTTGTCGAGAGATCTAAGAAAAGAACTGATAAATCGGTAATTTATGCCGTAAGTAGATATTTTTAAATCGTTTAAGATTCTTACATATTAGTAACGAGAAAACGTCGGAGAAAATGAGAAATCCCCAACATCAAGTTATAGAAAAATATTTTTATATACATGCCATTTTTACATTGATCGTTTTTATACGAAAAATGTTAAAAACATCCATACGAAAATTATTAAAAATGTATAAAAATGAACATAGTTTTGATACAACCGGACCAATCACAACAAATTACAGTCCACGACTCCCTTTTTTGGAAACAAATTAATAAAATGGAGATAGTTTTTTATCCATATAGCAATTTAATTGTAAACAGTCGATAATTTTTATCGAAAGATTCCTGGAATTATGAGGACTTAAATTTTGTGATAAAAAGGTAAATCATTAGCGCTTAGAAACTTTATTGGATATTAAATTGTCATGGCGTTCATCTTAATGCCATACGCGTCAGCCCTATCGTCAAGGTACAGGAAATCAATAAAAATCAAAATCAAAACATTTCTATTTAAAGTATTCTCCACAGAACCCTTTTTGAACGTCAATAAACTACCACAAATTCGTAAGGTGTTTCGTTTTGGAGAAGAGGCAAGAAACGTATTATCCTATCCACAAATATTATTTATAGTGGAAATCTATAAAATACACGGAAATTGGAGTAGAAGCCCCGAGGCGACCGATTGGCGTTCAGAACAAACCTCTGATGCGTGTCGAAACGGCTTCGGAATATAAATGACTAGATATCACGTCGCGGTCCTGCGACTACAAGACGACTGCTTAACGATTGCTTTGCGACTCCGGGATTTAGAAGACTGACTTTAACACTTTTATTTGAGAAGAACGTCAAGCCTTGCTTAGAACCCATATGGCTTAACCAGGGTGTTGCCAGTACTGCATTGTTAGTTTCCATTTTTAATGTAAAACATCAAATTATTGCACATCACTAGAAATTTATGCAGTTCAACTGAGTTACGTATGTGTAAGGCGACCATCTTAGCACTTAGAGCTAAAAATACATCTATAATCGAGTGCAAGTGGGGCAATGTGCTTGAAAAATACATCGCAGACACCCCTGGGCGAGGCTTACCACTTACTATAATATGGACTACGTATTCTTTTACTCAAAAGTACACCTAATTTTAAGTAGAAATGGGGCATTGATGTCTAAACCTAAACAAAGTACCTAGAAAATTTCCGAGAAGTCGTTCACAAATCCGTAGCTACACTTAAGGGCTATTGAAATACTTGTAAGGGTAAGTTAATTCTGTATTCATAATATAAACCATAATTAATCCGCTATATAAGTGTAATACATAATATATTGTGTGTAGAAATACATTAAGAAGAAAATCAAATCATATAAACGGAATTGAAACACGTTTAATAACTTCAGTTACAATTAACGAATATTGGCACTTCAATATGAAATATTATTTAAGCGTGGAATAATTGGAATTGATGAAAACTGCTCGGCGTTAACCTGGAAACTAATTACACAGCAGCAATAATAATAAATGGCTGATAGTAAAGCCGAGATGACAGAATATTTGATTACATGTTTATATTTTAACTATATATTCTTTACACATAAACAAATAACATAATGTACATTTATGTTACATAAGGAGTAACCACGATTAACGCTTTTTAATTGCCGATTATAAATAATGAATAACAAATTTCTGCGGTAACATAGTAGAAACAATATTGTAATTTATTACTTACATGTTTCTTGGTCGAGAACATGATCTATGAAGCATTTCCGTGATTGACTAACATATATGATATGTGCTCTTAGTTTAATTGACTACTGCAGCTTGATTACACATTAACTACTATTTCTTTTTTTAATAAATGCTTAAGCGTGGCTATATTATAAATTATACTTGTTTTATTAAACTATGCTTCTCTTTTGAAAATTGTTCGGGACAAAACCCTTTTGAGGCCTAACCATTTTGTTGATACTTGACATTTACTAACTTCATAGACAAAATGCCAGCACCATATAACCCTATAATAGACTAACCTTTGTCTATGGATTTTGTTCGCACAGAAGCCGATACATACCAGTAAATCATGCAACTGTATTTAACCTCATATTTACATTCAAAGCAAATCTATAACATGAATGAATAATGTCATCATGTAAATTTAACTTATATTTTATTAATATAGGGGTGGAATTAAAAAAATCCTTTCTTAGCTAACTTATACTATATAAACAACGTACATATATGCAGAACTTTAGGATTGTACATACAGCGATTTCAGCTGAACTGCTCTCTGTATGACTGACTCTTCCGTCTTTTATATGTAATACATACAAAAGTTAACTAATTGTATGTAATTATTTTCATACCATATAACAAAACTGTCAAATTGGGCGTTTGAGCATGAATTTTCACTTAAGCGCCCAAATTGGAATTGATAATAATCTGTTCGGCGTTAACCTGGAAACTAATTAAAACATCAGGTGGGCGGCAATAATTCATGGCTGATAGTTCAGCCGAGTCGACAGATGTTGGATGTGTTCGCGTATATGGGAATAAATTTTGTATGTTGTTTCAGAGTAACTAAGTATTATTCAATGATATTTCAATATAGCTTTTAACCAGCGATACTTTTGAAAGATTTTTTTGTGAGAAGTCCCCTCATGCCTCGTCCTTCTGTCCCCCCAATATAATCGGTACAGTCCATAGGCATCTCCATTCAACCGTACACAAGACTGAAAACTCTTCTGAGATCCTATGATGCTGCTTCTACGGGCTAAGATGGTCGCTGCACGTTGCTCGTGACTGAGATTACTCTAGAATTACCGTGAAGAAAAGTAAAGGAAATGTCGGTATAATACTACGACATTTCTATAAGTACAGGTTAGAGGTCAACTCGTGTGTCGGATATTTTCAAACTTCGTAATGATAATGTCTCCATGAAGACTTAACGTCTTACATTTATTGACTATTATAAGGTCCGTCTGCTTAATTTTCCCTACAAAGCATGGAACCGGACATAGAATTTTACCACTAGCTGTCACCCATCCAATTTTTAGACACAACGCACGTCGTTTTACTTTCTCAATCGTTTACGATCTACATGACCCTTGCAACTAAACTAAATTTAAAAAGCAAGAAATATGCTGCTTTCTCATTCCGCGAAAAAAACAATAATAATTCCGTGACTGCATGTTTTGTACCAGTAATTACTAAAAAGCGGTCCGGAGTACAAAACAAGTCCCCTCGTTCTCGTGCTACCTCTATAATCCGAGCTACGAAATGAGCTTCCTGCTGAAAACTGGTATATTACTTTATTACGAGTAAGAACAAATAAAACGTTCGCGTGGCGTCGACGACCTAGAAAATGAAATGGCCGCAGAAGGACGCGAATGTGGAACACAATCTCGAGTACGTCACGCCATTTCAGTTGTAAATAAAGAAATCTTATCGATTTATAGTAATCGGATTATGTGTGAAACATGATAGTTTTATTATTGGTTCACCATCGACTCACATCTCGACTCATACTGTCTAATTGCTGGGACATATAAAGTACAGTTTAAGTAAATATTTGCCGTTTATCTTCAACCAATTACTGTTCAACTACTAGGCAGAGGACACCGCACAGAATGAGAGGATTAGGCCATAGCCTTCCAAGCTGGCCAAGTAAAGATTGTTATATTTCACACATATTTCGGAACTTATGATTTTATACTAATACTATCGCGGAATTTTTTTATTTTTTCCATATACAAGCTACTCACAATTAACTAGTTTTTTATTTTTGATTGCCGATATTTCGAACCAGTTGCAAGGCTCGTGGTTACAGCAAAGTATAAGATATGCATAGTAAAAACATAAAAACTTTATGGCGAATTCTCAGGCAAGCAGGTTTTCTCACAATTGTTTCCTTCACGGTTAAAACAAATGAAAATAATCTCTGATACATAAATAATTTCGAACAATAAAAGAGGGGTATCAAGGACTCAAACCCCGAATCTGTATTTTTCCAATATCAACAGAATTCTAAAACGTTGTGCAATTGTTTATTTATTTATGTTTATTTCATTACAAAATTTCTAATCTACAAAAACTGATTTTCTCTACAAGTTTGTATAAACACTGCCCGTACCTCTAATCTTGTTAGAGGCTGTATGTGGTACCACGCTATATAATATTAGAAATCAGGATTGACCAAAATTAATTACAATTAACGTCATTGTCTATTTAAGCAATATTTGTGAAACTACATTTTTATGTTGGGAAATTAGCAAACGAGTATTCAGACCACCTGACGTTAAATGGTCTTTACAATCTACAAACCCCACAACTAACCTCAAACAGGGCTAAAGCTCCGTCACTTAACGTCATGCATAGATGCGTTGCTACCTCTATGGACCGAGATGGTAACCTCACTTATAAGTGTAACTGTCAATTGCACCTTTTCAAGCTAAATAAAAGTAGCCCTTTAAGTCGGAATATGAGGGCGGCGATAGTACCTCCCCGGTTTAATTGTAGTTCCACCATCTTGTGTATTTCTATACCATTAGCACGTGCCTAAGTTTATATTTTATAGACAAAGAAACAAATGAACGCTAGTAATTATTATAAAAGGATTATGAAACCTGGAATAACAAAGAAATACGATCATCCAGGATGAATTACTATTTGAATTTCTTTTCGACATTCTAATGATTACTCGGAAACGTTTTTATAACAAGTCATTACGCGAAATTGATGTTTACCTAAAATATCGGGGCAACTTGTTTTCTGAGATCAAAAGAAAAAAATGTTTTCCCATTTTTCACGGTGGCGAGTATAATTTGATTTCCAAGGAGGGGTGTTGGCAGTTGATTTTAAATTTAACTTCTCTGAACTTGGTAAAGTGGAATGGATTTTTTATGTACCTACCTCCCGACATTAACTGTTTATTTCTGTTAAAATTTATTCACTGGTTCGGTCGGAAAAGTTAGGCATGTTTTTCATCCATCAATTTTAATTTAATTAGCTAATAACTTTCAATTTACTTATTGGGTCATTAGTTAGGGCGTATTTTTGTAAATATTTTTTACTTATCAATGATTTTAGTTAACGTTTTAATGAGATATTCGCGCTTTTACTGGCTTATACTAGAGGAGAATGAAGAAAATTTGACGCGAGACATTAACGTGGGAAATAAGTATAAGAGGTTTCATACACCCACACAATGGTTAATATACACACTCAGATCCCAAAAAAGAAATCAAAATTCATCACACTGACGCCTGTCGCGCTGGGAATCGAAGCTTGAACCCTATGCGTACCAGACCGGTATGTATGGTTTCCATAACGCCACGCGGGTCACCAAAAACTTCTTAGATAAACATAAATAGTTCTTAGACTTTTTAATTTAATTCAAATTAATGATACTAATTAGTATTGACGGTATTTAACTGGAAAGTATTACTAGTAGATCAAGTGTACATAAGTTCCCGTGATTGAAATTTAGAATTTAAGTTTTAAAACAATATTGTGTACATCTCAAACTGTAGTCAAATTAAAGCAAAGTTGGACGCGGTCAAGATTTGGATGAGTAACGTAGTAGTAAAATGGGTTACGTAGTTATGACGGCACGTTTGCTCAGTTCTGATTATTATACATGTGTAGCTTATCACTATCCTTATCGCATTTGAGCCACATTGTGTTACATGCTGCAGTACTCTCCAAGTTTTGGGGAAAGTGCCCAACAGTGGGATACATAAAGCAACGACCTATATCTATAATAGCAGTACTATAAACTCGAAAAACTAAACAAAAGTATAAACAAAACCACTATTACAAAACTACATTGGAATCGAAACTTCAACTGGTGTTATTTAATTTATAAGCCCGCCCGCCCTAACAGATACCGCCCCAACATAAGGCTCTCTTATTTATCGCCGCTCTTCACGACATCGCTACCGAGTGGTAATTCCCACACTTTATACGCCTATTTGCGAATACTTGAGGTGTGTAAATAAAATAAAACCCGCTAATGGCCTCGTAACATTTTGTTATTTATTGCGACATTCACATGTGCTTAGGATCGGTGAGAATTGTTAATATGTAATTATTTGAGTATTCCTTTCAATTTCAAGTGTCGTATGAAATTTATTACTGAATTCGGTCTGAATTATTTGTAACGCTTTCTATACTCGTAACTGCACTAGGCAACATTTTCGGACTAAGATGCCTTACATGTAGGTAGCAATCTCTTGCACCGAAACGTAAAAAAATATCAAAATAAATGTGGTGATTTTGAAAAGCCTGGTCTAATATTGCCAACCAAAATTCAGATTAATGGGCGAGCAATATACTTCATTTATTTGATGTAAAAAAGCTGCTAAATTTGAGTTAGATGATGACTATAAGAATTTCGTTTTCAGAGTCCAATAGTCAAAAATATTTCGTGTCCTAAAAATTAAGCAACATAATTTCATTTACAGTCAACCGTAACACTTTTCTAACCCTTACCTACATGAACAAATTCTTAGGACACCTATACTTTCCTTTTCAATCATCGAACTTTGCACCTAAACATGCTTATTCCTTTTGATTTCTGATCGGTAAATAATATTAACTATTGAATGTGAATAAGATAAATTAAAGAGCATTTTACATGTGAGCCATGTGTATTATGCAATCTGTAAACTAATTTGTCCGGACTTTAAACTAGGACTAAATGAATCGTAAACATTTCTGTTACGCATGTTCAAATTTACTGCCGTATAAATAACTTTGTTAACGTCAATTGATGAGATTTCAAATGAACTAATTAATTGTTAGAATAACGTGTAATTAATTTTCATTATAAGTTTGATTATCTTACAATATTTTAGTAAATGTTGGAGTGTTTGTGACACAATTAACAGATTGTATTTTTATTGACGTTAAAGAGATATTTTACGAATATTTCAAGATAAAATTGCTACCTAATGATTATTATACCGATTTATGGTACAGTTTTCATGTTTATTGCAGTAAAGTAAATGTTAGAAATGCGCTACCTGCATATGCAACGTACACCTCTTATGTCATTAAAAGTTATTTATTGCCTCGGTATTTCAGCAATATATACTAAAATAACGAGGTAATCAATCTACTGACCATCTATCAGACATCCACATGTATAAAAGAGGAAGTTGGTTAACTGACCCAGATATCGACATACAGTCTCAACCGCTAAACCCCAAAACCTTGAATTTTTTGCATATAGGTTCTCTAAAAGGGCACTAAGTTAAAAATTTTAGAAATTTCACCCCTAAGGACGTAAAATAGATAATGAAAATCTGTGTGTTTTATTTCCTTTTATAAGTTTTCTTTAAAGATTCATTTACGATATACATAAAGCTGCATAATGTAGTAATGTAGTGTAATACCACGCGAGTAAAACTGCTGGCAAAAGGTAGTGTATTATGTAATAACCCTCATAATCCGCCGTACAGCAGTACTTTAGTTTCGGTCGGAGAGATGCGATTGCAAGCTACACTTGCAAGCGAGCCGACCATCACAGTCCCGAGGACTTGCACCGCATGTATTCTCGACTTCAGGCAAGATTTGGTCTCGTTTAAGATTTAACGTAGATGTCCATGGGCTATAAGGTTTATTTAACACCAGTTGATCTACACCCTCATTTAATTTACCAAAATAAAACAATCATGTATCAATTTTTCAAAATAAAAAAATCAAGTAATAATAATGCCACCCAAAACATTAATTTTTCCACTTGTTATGCCTTTATTTTCCAATAGCCAGCTTATAATCCGATACTCACTCCCAAACTTTATACAACTTGTAATTCATCGAACTTTCCATTTTTCACAAAGTTATCGGGAGCTCCAATTTTCCAACAGAGCAATATCGGAGTTGGGGACTTAATTCACTACGGGCGAATATACGAATACGTAGCTAGTTAGTGACAATCTATGCAACGGTTTTTACCAATTCCGGGGTTCAAATTCGCGCCATCGCTTATGCGTCGTATATTTTGAAGTAACACTTAAAAGTTTTATAACGATGATAACATATTTACAATAATGAAAATCTTAAAACTAAGTATAAACTATTATTTTGAAGTTATAATTCTTTGACACTGTTTGACAAAACAAATCAGAATGTATTTTTAGTAAGCGGAAGATTCGCCGCGCGCCGATGTAAATCATAATTTCCTACAACAATATTGTTTAAAGCGCCATCTACATTAAAAACAGCTTTGTGTTTCTTTCTTTTTTACCCAGTTTATGGGTATCACAAACAGCTGTTACTACTTGCGTATATTGCTCAGTTAAAATTTGTGTGATTTAATAAAAACTTTCTAATTCACTCATTCGTAACTGAACAAATCAACTAACAATTTTCTTTAGTAACAATAGTCTATACAACATTCGTATTGAAAATACTCGAATGTAAATACAAAACGAAATTGCTCTCGCATCCCGAAACTTTTTTACTATCCACTCGTGGATCTAAGCAATCGAAAGTTATGTGGCAGTTTTATGTTCTAAGGCTTGACCTTTGGTAGAGCTTGCGGTATGAGATATAATATGGAAAGAAGTTTTGACGTCGCAAATTATTTTGCCCCAGAATTAACGAGTACGTCTTTTATATAACGAATAAACTTTTTGGATACTTGTGATATTATTATTATGATGCTAATAATTGCATTTTTATTCGCTTTATTTATAATTATCTGCGTTTACCACGTTTCTTTTTCTTTGATTTAAATTTTGGACCTACATCGTGCAAAGCCAACATTTAACCTCCCACCTATCATTGCTTTATTATTACAAATCTTAAGTATCTAATATCGTCAAAATGCTATCGGCTTATAAACTCAATTCATTTATGTCTTATAGGTACTTACACGATTAATGTTTCAACAGCATGCGAAAGAGAGCGATATATTACACAGAAAACATAACGATAATTTTTTAAATCATCTTTGCTGAACTATAAAGTTTGATAGACTGCCCTCACTATGAAAGCATTTAAACTATTGTACCTATGTACGTGATACGTGATACGAATTTGATTCACGTATTGATACAGTTTTTACAATTAGAAAAACGAATAATCCACTCACATGTCCACGGGAGAGAAAAAACCGGAACGGGTTAAGTTAGTACGTCACACGAGTGGCGTTTAAAATTAAAATGCACATTTCTGCTTTTTAATTTAAGCGCCCTGAATATGTCGCTTAAGTTAACAGTGTCAGGAAACAAAGAATGAAAAGGCAGGAAATGAAATTTATCTCTCTATGTAAGTATTTGCGCTTGTTACGGGCAATTCAGCTGGTGGCATAACTGGCACATTTTATCTATGTTCGCTGTGACTGCCGGGAAATGGCTAGGAATTAATATTTTTGCAGAGATGTGTTTCATGTTATAGCGATTTTTTGCCGACGGATTTCTCTGTCGTATTACTGTGAGTGTGGTTTTAGTCAGTAAAAGTCTGATATATCCTTCGTCATGGCCCGAGGTGAAGAGGATCATTTGATGATTTCCACATCCAGTAAAAGTACAGGTCCGTTCTTAGATAGTTCGTGGTTCTTACGATTAACTTGTTGGTGACTCATTAGGAAGTTGTCTAATGCGGTTATCAATACGCTTGACAAAATACGGACATTATGGAAAAGCCACACTTTGTGAAGGAAGACTGGTTTCAATAGTAGATTTTACTAACGGATGAGCGAAACAGAATTTTTTATATAAGAAGAGTAGAAAACGAGCATGCAAACCACTTGATGTTAAATAGTCGCAGCCCATAGATATCCACGTACAACCACAAACACAACCGAAATCCTATCTGAGCTCGAAAGTAAATACGTTGCTACTCCTGAGGACTAACATGGTCGCCTCGCTTCAAAGTATAGTCGGCAAGCGTACCTCTTCAACCGAAACACATGTAATGCTTTCCGGTAAATTATGAGGGCAACGGCGGTATCTCCCCGGTCGAACTATCCCGGTCGAGTTCTCCCACCTTTAAAATAGATATAATAACAATAATAATAATAATCCTTTATTCATCTCATAAGGTAAGTTACATTAGTATGTACGGGACTACAGTCTCTCTTTAAATACAAAGTACCTATAGTAGGAGCCTCCGCTCTTCCTTAAGTTACAAGCAAACTTATGAAATTTTAAAAGAAAACAAATAGGTATCTTAACTAGCTGTAAATAACTGTGTGTGTGTATATTCACATACTTAGCACCAGAGCAACGATCCTGAAGCCTCCCTACATGAGCTATGTGACCATAGGGAGATTTAAATAAGTAAAAGTCTCATACCCCAATCTCTCCCCCAATAACTTAAGCACCTTTTTAAGATTTTCCCCTCGACACAAAAAATGTTCAAAGTGAAGTGATAAATTTTACTTTCTGTCAAAGATAGCGGGAGATGTAATAAGTTACACTGCCGAGTGTCGCCCCCACAAATATTGTTTAACGCCTGAGTCCTGTTATCGTTTTTGTGATAATAGTTTGGTATAGATATATCAAACAAAATTCAACAAATTTTATATTGTTGATAAAATTAAATGATATAAAGCATTAGTATTGTTATCCTTAATAGCAT
>DWON01001665.1:0-23493 GCA_018251015.1 Phocides pigmalion okeechobee
CGTCCATCCTTAAATAGAACTTCTGTTCTATTTGAGATTGGACGTGGTTATCTATGGGCTGCAGTGACCACTTAACATCAGGAGGCCTGCATGCCCGTTTCTTACTCTTTCATTATAAAAAAAAAATGTGGTCCACCTACTTTTTCGCTAGCCTAATTCAAAAAAGCAGCCACCGAGTACAACTCACATCGTAGTCGTAAGCAACCCGTAATTATCTCGTTGCCATATACACACACAAAATACAGGAGAACCATCTGAACTAAAACACAGAAATGTTGCTATCCTTGAGGACTGAGATAGTCGCCTTATATGTACCTAAGCAAGATTACTTTGTTTTTTCTCCGAAATGCATAAACTGATCCACTCTAAAAATCTGTCGTATCCGACAGTGATACCTCCATGGTGGAAACGTACAAATTTTATCACCTTAAAATTACCTTACTACTTTTCTATTGACGTAAATTTAATTATATGGTGTTTACACAGCACTGGCCTTGCTCCATTGAACAATCGTTCTGCTGTGAGGACAAAGGTGGCAAGAGAATTGGATTAGTTATGCGTGTACAACTGCCTAATCCTTTTGTGTTCCTGAATTCCATTCCATTTCAAGACATTTACCGAGAATATAACCTTAACGAGTTGTTCGCAGTTATATTATATATATTAACAGTTTTAAAAGGCTATTAACACACTATAACAACCAGCGTGGCGCAGCGGTAACCATACCAGTTTGCCAGCTGTTGCATGAATTATATTAAATTATGGACTTATAAAAATTATATGCCTATTTGGTGGCAGGAATATAGAGAGGCTTTATATGTATATAAGAACTATTGTAACCTTTTTTCCATAATAAACAAGATTTTGATTTGATTTCATTTGCCATGCAGTGTGAGAGAGTAGCGATTATTTGTAAATGCGTTTTTCGGAATATAAATCCATCGCTTCGCTAAATGATCTTGGTACGAGGAAGAAACGGCTGAAGAAGAAACTTAGTTAAAATATACGGTGCCCCCATAATTTAGTTGAAATTAATTCACAGTGCCAATGTGGTCACATACTTCCCAAAACACGCATTTTAAATGAATGAACTGTTTACTATTTATGTTAGAATACACTAGTCTAATATGTACAGTAAGGAATTCTCCGACTACATTTTATTTCCTTGACATTAACTCCATTGAACATTGTGCGATGAATTAGGCCGCAGGATTATTTATATAAGACGCAACAGGAAATTGTTTAAAAATAAAATTCTTTAAACATGGTTGACTATACCCGTCAAACCGTTACAAAATCTTATAGAATCAATGTCTAGATTTAAAGTCGTTCTACAGAATAATGGCGGTCATACTAAATATAACAAGTTAAGACGCAATGTTAAAATATTTTTCCACAATTTAAATTACGTTATTTCTGTTTATCTACATAAATAATTATTGTTGAAGTTATTATTGTTCTAATAGTAATAGAAATATTGTAAATTGATTATATTTTAATAAATAGTTCTTAAAGCCATGATTTTAAATGGTTTTATTATATTCATCAATTCAATTCAACTTCAATTTCATTCAACTAACTTTTAAAGGGAACTGTATATAAAAATAGCTACCCCAATTTCAATATTTATTTTTATCGCTTTGATTAAAATACTTTTCATACGTTTAATTTTTAACGCCATAAATAATAATATTTACTGTAATAAAAAATAATGCACTACATTTTTAAACCGTTGTGTATTATATATCTAATTATCATTATCGTGATGTAAAATTTCGATTTGAAGATAATTAGAAACAACTATTTCTCTGTTACCTTCGATAAATGTAATGATAACTCACATTACAAGTCGGAGCAAATCACGATCGTAATCACTGAGCGTAGACCACTAAGGCTACGTTGTAGGCCAACTGGTACTTCCACGAGACAGTAATGCAGCAAGTTACGGCCTTTTATCTATTAATGTAGGACTATACCTATGTACGTATTATTTAATATAAAAGAGTAATTAATGTTATACTTAAATATACTTTAGGATGGTAGATATTATATCACATATTATTACAAAAAATACGTTTTTCGTATTTTTATGTGAGAAGAGTAGCAAGCATTCAAAGCACCTGATGCTAAGTAGTCGCAGCCCATAGACATCCACGTGCAAACACACACACGACTGAAATCTTAGCCGAGCTCGAACGTATACACGCTTCTACTCCTGAGGACTAAGATGGTCGCCTCGCTTCAAAGTGTAGCAACCGTATAAAAAAGGGCGCGGCAAAAGTGTTATTTACGTCGGCGCTACAAGACTGCGGGAGAAAATTACGTTTGTGTATTTTTAGATGATACGCAGTTGCTAAAAAATACAATTTTTCAGAAATAAGCATCAGTTTAGTGCCGCCTCTCGCAACGCTGACCCGATATAATGAGCGCCGCAAAGTGACAAAGTTATCCGTAAATCTTCCATTAAATGTCTATTTGATTACAGTTCATACCAAACGGTCGCATTACGAAAATGGTACCAACATGTCACACGAACCGGTGTAACCGGACCATTCCGGAAGAGTTGCATCACGCTCCAAATCCTCCATTCATACAGGACCTTGTCTCTGTTACACATGTTGTGTACAAAGGTTTTTCATGTAACGGGAATTAATTAATTCATTTGATTCAGAAGCTGTATGGTGCGGTATGGACTTCGAATCTAATTGTCCAATGATTGTTTATTAATATTACACACTTTGTTTGTTTATGTTGGAATAGTAGCAAACAAGAGAGATCTGATGTTAAATGGTCCCCGTAACCTCTGGACATCCATCTACAATTCTAGACAGGAGTAAAGTTGTCTCTGAATATGTCGGGAATACGTGCGTTGTTGCCTCAAAGGACTGATTGTGAGATGGTCGCGGATGTACATTTTTGGTCGATCTCTTAAGTTGAGGTACCAAAACATTTATACCAAAATATATACCATAAATAAAATACGTAAATTTATATCATAGGTAAAAAAATCTATTTTCTATCCAGGCATAAGTGCGTTTGCAAAAGAGACTAAATCCCCTAGTTAATCGTGTAATTTGCATGGATAATAGTCCCTCGTTTGTACAAGCCTTAATCCAAGTAATTTGTGGACATATTCTAGCAACGGTTAACCTCAGCGGTATTCAAAAGGATCTTTATGTCACAGATACTAGGAGTGTAGCGTAGCAGGCGCTCTGACCGCGTGGGAAACTAGAAACTCCTCGCAATAACAAGTGCCACAATAGGTCATCCATAATAGTTGCTTGTAACTGGCAAACGCAATGCGTATTTGCTAATTTATTAACTATTTATGAATATTTTGTATTATAGTGTATTGTGGTAGTAATAAAGGGAACATTGCGGGCTGGCATTAAATATTTGCAGAGTGCGATGCAATTGCTATTTAGATAAAATTATGAAATTCGCTAACATAGTATTAGAGGCAAAAATATAGGAAAACCTCGAACAGTTATTCATTAAATGGAAAAGATGCAACGTAAAGCCATTTTTGGGAAGAAAACGCAAAGTAATTGAAGAGTGTCACACTGTAAATTGTGTCTATGGTTGCAATAAAAAATATATGTCATTGTTTTCTTAACATACGAAAAAAGTTTTAGCTATTACCAATGGTCATGTTACAATGAGAAACAATAAAGATAGTTGTAGTAGATAATTAGCTTTATAAAGTGTATCCAGATTTGCATTTATTTTTGTCTATGGTTTCACTGTTATTTTTTTTATGAAGACGCAAACTATAAGTACCTACAGCTTTCGATATGGCAAATTAAAAGCATAAATTATAAGTAGGTGTAACAAAATACATGTAGGTGTAAAAGATAAATATAGATTCAAATATGCGACTGCGGTAAGTACTTAAGTATTTACAAGGACTTTAAAGGCCGAAAGGTGAATAAGCTCGTTGTTGATATCTGATACGTAAGTAATATCGCGAACCGGACAAGGAGCAGTTAATTGAAATGCTAAGTTATTGCCGCTATTGCCCAGATAACTAATCATTCGTAATCACGCTTCATTTTGTGTATAGGAAACACAAATATTTGAGTTTAGTTTACAAATAAGTAATGTTTGCGTTTTTCTTTTCTTAAATTAACTGAATCTGACTGTTATCTTTATTTTTTCGAATTCCAACTTCCGAATTCATATTGTCTCCAAAACATCAAGACAAACAGAAAATGAAACTATGAAAATGAATGCCCGCCATGAAGTCAATCATAGACACATTACTACTCATGAAAACTAATTCGTTCCATAGAAAATGAAGTGTGTAGTCAATTACGCATTACTAGCGAAACAAAATTGCTTTACATCTGAAGTGGATGTAGCAGGTCTTCTTCCTGAATACAGGTTCTTCCATTGCAAAATCTATCTACATATGTAGGTGACTGACATACCGATAGATCAACGCACAGTCAAAGCCACTGAACCTAGAATCCTGATTTTTTCCAATTAAGCTGTTTATGTAGAGTTAGCACTTGAAGGCAGAAAAATTTGAAGCAAGAAAGGCATTTTGTAAATTCGATATCTATGAAATGTTGTTAGAAGTTTAATGACATCGCCTTTTGCATTTAGCAAAACCACGGACAAAATCTAGTCTAAAATATCCAAGATTATTGAAAATAAAAAAATATTTAAAAAAACAACTTTGTATAAGGGTGATTGATACACACAGATTGCATTGCGGGCAAATTTGTCTATTACATAAAGGAACATAAGAACCATGTTTTATGCAATATATCCACACACACGTCTCGGAGCGTGGGCCGACGATGCAACAATCAGTATATTTCCATGTAACACCCACTAATAAATACATATGTTTGTTTATACATACATATTATTTTATGCCATATTTGTTTGTATTTATTACATAACTTTGATTGTATTGGACAGTCAAGTGTCGAAGACTTATTTTATGGTAAGGTTTAAACAGTTAAGGATCCCAAAGACTCCTGAACTGTGACTTATACAGTAATTATATATACTCTTCCAAATTAGCAATCCTTTAATTGTTGCCAAAGAAAAAAGGTGCAAAACTGTTGGAATGAAGTACCAGTCCTTTTCTCCAAACAAGGTCAAAGAAACAATTTATTAAAACCGAATATTTTAATATTTAATTAAATACAACCAGTAGACGTATCGTTCTATATTACAATACCCATCCAATATTCACTTGACGCAGTGCGACGTGTCTATATTTTGGGAAATGATGTTTTAATAAAATGAAATTTATTTATCAACTTCTCTTGAATTAAATACCTTTATTTTTATAAACTGTGTGATTACAACATTATTATTATATTATTTTTCATAAAAACAGTATAGTTCAACACATTACAGTACAGTTTCCTTCAAGACACTAGGCAATGGCGCTAGGATTAAAATAACTTATTTAAATCTATGACCTAAGTCATAAAGTAAGAACTAGGTATGTACTAACCGCAAGTTACCTTGTGTTAAATTACAGTGTATGCAACCAACGACTTTATATACTATTTTAAAATTTATATTCTTTCTATTACCTATTACTGTCCCAATGTTGGGCACAGGTCTCCTCTGAGAATAAGAATGGTTAGGCCCAAAGTCTACTGAGCTGGTCAAGCGCGAATTGGTACACTTGACGTATCCTGGACAAGTTTATGCAGAACATTTAGGTATTCAGGGTTTTATCACTTTTCCTTCACAGTTAACACTTTCTCTGCCGTGTACAACACTATGTGTATTACTTAGCGTAACGCACTCGCGGTTATACACACCTGTGTTATACAAATTTGTATGGATTACGGGTGAACAGAAGTGCTGTGTTTACGTCGGCGCTACAAGGCTGAAGGTGATACCACGTGTGTGAATTGTCTGCGCATTTCCAGTATAGAGAAAAGAGTTCCAGTTTAGTGCCGCCCCGCGCAATCTTGACTCGATGTAATATTTGAGCGCCGCAGTCAAAGTGTTAAAGAAAGTGAGCCGGTAGAACCTATACAGTCCGATCGGGAACGTACCACCGCCATATCCATTTCTAGCGTGAAGCTTTCTTACATTTTGATTGAAGAGCGTAATTGTTTTCTGATTTCTCAAATTCATGTGAATGTTTGAAAATTAACAATCACTTCTCAGCAAACGAACATGCAGTCCTCCAGATGGTAAGTAGTCACTGCTATCTATGGATATCTGTTAAAACTCCATAAAAAACAAGTATCCTCCTTAGAGTCGAACATAGCTTTAAATGTAACTGACAATTACGTCTCTTCAACGAAAACACAACTGCAAATCGCGGCACTATACCTATTCCATTTGTCAAATGTATTTAATACTGACTGCGACGCTCATATACTAGATCGGGTCAGCGTTGCGGAAGGCGGAACTAAATTGGAGCTTAATTCTCTAAATTGACAATGAGCAGACAACTCACTGACGTACTGTATTTGTAACACTTATGTATCATCTACGAATACACAGACATAATGTCCGCCTGCAGTCTTGTAGAGCCGACCTAAACACAGGACTTGTGTTCGCCCGTAATCACAGGTGTGTACAAGCCGCAAGCGCTTTGCGCCGCGTAATACAGCAGTGGTGTACACCGCAGGGAAAGGGTTAACATATATTTTATATATACATTTGATTTGTTATGGAAGTCGTTTGAAACATTATTAAATGCATCTACCGGTCATAATTTTAGTATTTTAAAGGTTAAGGTTATAAATTATCTAGTGCATTAACAATTATTGTATTATTTACAATGACATTTAGAAGGTCGACTTGCAAACTAGAGAAGACCTACAATGATACATTGGAAATCAATATCGCCTTATGTATTGAAACACACATATTATGTAACAATCGTGTAATTTCAAAGGTACGTAAATATGAAAACTATATACGTGAATATAATAATTGGAGATTCAACTAAAATGGATTAGCATCCATTATAGTATTTATAGGAGCTGATGTATATCATAATCGATGGAGAAAGTTACGCAAGAACGAGCTCAGTTAAATAGGCTGGGTGATCATTAGTAACAAGATTTCATGCATTTTCAGTACTTTGTAAAACACGTTACAACAAAAAATTAATAGTTAATTGACGTATTATTAAACCATAAACGTATTGACGTTATCGAGCAACGCATGATGTGTGCGAAAACCTTAATACTGTAAATCAGTACGGCTATAGCTTAATAATTACAACAGTTATGTAGATAAGATAGTCCACGAGGTTAATGCAAATTTCGTCAATCTTTTTTTTGCGGGCATACATCGGGATAACTCATAAAATGCTTCAGATAGTTCCAAGGGTGGGATAAATAACAGAGGGCAACCATGTACGTAAAAAAAATCGCCCACCGCTACTGATACTACTGATACCATTGATATCACTGATATTTAGCCCACCCACGGAACTGCAAGTGACGTTTACAAGGCTCGATCATAAATCTCTAAAACATTTTACTGTTGTTACTTCGTTATTTTATTAGAGAATTGGTCTTGGTAATCGCTGGCTCGCGGTCTAAGTTGTGAAACAATATTCAATTGCTAGTAATTACCATCTAATATGATGCGGCATTATGAAGCATTGTCAGAAATTCACAGATTAAATACCATGTAGTAAGTAGGTGCGTGTTTATGTTAGCGGGCGCCCACGCTTAACATTTATGCAAGAACACATCCCACATTTGGGCAATATTGAATAGATTAATCTTTAAATCGCTTTAAATTTATAACATTTTATGATGTAACAGGCCCTTATTTGGTAGCCGGAAAATCTCATAATAAGCGCAAATCTGGTATTATATGGTACCTACGTATGGTGTAACGTTTATTAATATCATTCGTCTTAAATAATCTATAACTAATAATTAAACTTTAGATATAATATAAATTCGACTCTGCAATTGTTTGAGCTTACAATAGATTCTACTTTTACTTACAATAGATTCGACGCCACAAACATAATACATACAGGTAAATTTAATCTCCTTGTATAAAATAAAACGAAGATGACTGATAAACAGAGATTGGTACATAGCCGAAACCGCTGAATTTAGAAACTAGAAATTTTTGTGATAGGCTCTTTTTATAGCGTATATCAGTACTAAGGAATCTGCGAATTCCACCCTCAAAGAATTGAAATAAATGTTAAAAATCTTTAAGAAAGAAGATAAAATTTGTATGATTTTTGTACTCCTTTTAGATTTATAAGATGTAATAGAGCTGTAGGATTGTTTGAGATGTATTATAATCTCAAATTTAGCAAAACAAAGCCACGGTTGGATATTAGGTAAACAAATTATCTTTGTAGATTTATTTTAACCGTATAAATAAATCAAATCGCACAAAAATGACTTCTCTCTCTCTATTAGTGTCTCTACAGCGACTCTATATAATAGTCTCTATATTATAAGTGAGGCGAGTAACATTATGTGTTACTGTACAAACCTACTTTCTTAATGGTAATAGCAGTTTCTAAAGACATGTTAACTAATTCAACAATGTTACGAATGACTAGGTAATTGCGAGTTGCATGCAGCCCCCAATGAGATGCGCATTCTTATATGATTCGATTTAAAACATTCATTATTCGATCTCCGAGATTAAAGCAAAGCTGAGTCGTTCTATTGAACTGCTAAACGCCTGGTTTGGTTAAAAATTCGCTTTCTTACTGTTTACTCGATTTCACGTGTAACATGAGAAAGTAAAATCGATATTTTTAAACCAAACTCATTCGATATTTAAACTACTTTTTTATGTTGAGAAGATGTAAACGAGCGCGCATGCCACATGATATTAAATAGTCTCTGCAGCTCATTGACATCCACATTGAACCTCAAATAGGCTTTAACTCTTGCCTCACGTCGTACATAAATGCTTTGCTACTCCCGAGGATTGACACGGCCGTCATGCTAAGGAGAATAGTGCGAAATATATAAATAATATAAAAAATACATTCGAGAGCCACATTTTAATTCACGACATCGTTTAGACTAAACAAATGACTGTCACTGCTATAGCTCTACAAATTTTATTGGTGTAATTAATGTAATTATAGCCCCGCCAATACGAACTGGAGAACTACAGAGAATTTAGACGATAATGTATTGGAGCCAAGTTCTTATATAGGTTTTTGTTATGGACAGTTGGCGTTGATCTCCCAAACTATTGTTTTAAGAAATGTACAATAGTTCATAGTATTATTTTAATAAGTCATTCACGAAAAATAACTTTATTTCCGTTCTAAATGTATATTGTTGATCTAGCTAGATTCCAAATATATCAAGAGTATTTTAATAGTAGTAGATTGAGAATAATTTTGATTTTTTTCCCTACGACAGAAGTAAAACATGAAGAAATATTTATTTCCAACTGAAAAGTAATATAGTTACGTATATTTTATGCATTTTAGACCACTCCATATTTCAAAAATAATTCGACCACGTGTTATTTTGATTGAAAAAATTGTGGTTCAACAGATTTATTATTACAAAAAAGATAAAAAATATCAAGAAAAGTAATCCTATGGGTCTAACACTGCAGTGATACCTATCTGGGTGAGGTAATTATACTCTGAGCTTTGACATTTGCAACTGGATTGTAAATACCAAAGCGAAAGTCACGCCGATAGCCATAAATATTACGCAATTAGGCTCTGTTTTTGAGCACTAATTGTTATGTTAATAGTACCTAATCTAGATCGAATTGTCATGCAAATAGTTTGGGTGTAGCTAATGTTGATTAAGCGTACCTACACTGAAGTTGGTCTACAAATCTGAAGGATGGATATGGCAGTTTCTACAATTATTCAAATGAAATAGATTCATACATAATTTGACAACACCTTGACTTTCCGTTTAAGACTGATATTTGTCTGACTTAGTCTGACGTTTGTCTGAGGATTTTCGTATTAGAAAAGTACTTGTTTACTTTACGCAATTCGCTTAACATTGAGTGGTCGCTGCAGTCTATGGACATCCATATTCAACTTCAAACAGGACTAAATATTTCAAGTCTTATTTAGATGCATTGTTACTCATAGTCCGAGCATCTAGTTTAGTCTTGTTTGTAAGCATAGCCGGCAACCACACTTTTACTTTTACAACCGACATACGATAGCTCCACTGCGAATTATTATCGTTTTCCTTTTAATTCGATAAGGTATCATTACTTGATGGGTTGCAATATAGTTCTACTACCAATAAATAACCTAGCCTAAAGTCACATAATCTCAAATAAACTCCCATATTTTTCTTTAAATTTGTGTTAGTTTAAAATTTTCAACATATTTTAAGTCCATTGTTTTGTAGGTATTAATTTAATTAACTTTAACTTTAAAGAACGTGAAAGTTAAATAGGTACTTGGCTTTACTTTGAAAGTGACTATAAATATACCCATTTAACTCTCCACGTAAAATTTTACCACTTACTCAATAGCTCGTACAAACATTTTACGTTGAGATAACAAGATTTACATAATTACAAAAAAATAATTATTATTGTTATGCTTAACACTGAAATCGCTGTTTAATTTATAAAAAGTTAATTATTATTATTATTATACTTGACACTAAAATCGTTTTGTAATTATTTTCACTTATATTTTGTGTAGTAGCAGCTTATTGATTTGTCTATTGCCACATCCGGCCATTGACAAGATAACGTCGGGCGTCCTCAAGGCGCCAAAATCAAACATGCATCGACTTGTCAATATATCGTAGCTATAAGTAGAAGGAATAAAAACATAATGGCGTTGCTTTCCGGTGACTCATTAAAATTAAACTTAATAATAGCTTCTGCTAGGACTTTCACCTAAAATGAAATATTTAAGTATAATTTATCTTGTAGCTGATAAAGATGATGTTATAATTTTAAAGAGATTTAACTTTACTTTGTTTGAACCTCAGGTATAACATCTTTGGATACTAATCAGTTCGTAAACGTATTTAAACTAGTTTTTTCCACAGCTTTCTCGCGCTGAAGTCGATATCTTTCAATCTATTTTACCTGGAAATCCATTGCAAAAATCCTTACTGTTCACTTTTATTGTTATAAAGTATAAAGTAAAACCTATCTGCTAGTTCAAGATCCTAAGTTCAGCGGTGTCGATTATATGTTTATCTCTGGATCTCCTACACACTTCTTCTTTATATACCTAGATAGGATAAGTCATATATTGGAGAAGTTACTTATCGTAACACTTCGATTTTTAGGCACAGAATCGCTTGTACCGTATACAATATATACAGTATTACAAAATTGTTGTTTTATAAATGAATAAGAGGTACATGACTTTTTAGTTACCTATTAAAATAATAGAGTGGCATCCGGACAAAAAATTGATCGATCAAGGTCGCAAGTATTCATTACTTGATAAAATACATATCGGCAAAGTATGAATGTATTGGTTTAAGAAATAACTAAGTCGCCAAATTAATAAATAATCTTGACTTGAATTTATCCAAATACATTCAGTATCTAAATACTATGTAGGACTCTAGAGTGATAGTCTATTGGCGTTAACAATCTTAAAGAGTGTACTTACTGTAAATAAAAAAATATATATTTGATTTGTGATAATGCAACCGTCTTTACTTTTGTACGGTTTAAAATATACATATAAAAATAAATTAATTTAAGTAGCCCTCTACTATAGGGAAATTTTAGAAAAAGCTGAATTGAATTTGACAAAATATTCACAGGACGAGGGTGCCACAAGAACTGACACCTATTTTTCTATGACAATTATTTTAAGGTTCTTCAAAAAAAAACATGCTAAATGTAGTCGGATAAACGTGTTAGTAAACATATTCAGAACCGAAAAAGTAAGAATAAAAAGTAATTTACAGACCCTTAATTTTTCAAATCCAAAATTATCCAGTTTCATTGTATAAAAGTTCATTTGGCACAAATATATTAAACAACGGATACTCAAAACTTCACAACACTATTATAAGTTCATTTTTTTTTAAACAAATTATGATATTTCACACCACTTCAACAGAATTAGTTTCGAAACACGCTTATTCTGAAATATTTAATTGTAAATGATGCTAACAGACTTAGAACGAGCGTATTTTAAATACAACATTCAAATACTTTGCCAAAGGCTCTATCGTAGGCGTCCACCGATGACGCCGACTCGCGCCATATGAGATTATAGAACCTCGAAGGCTTGAAGGCACAATTTACAACACCGAGTTCAAACTGTCGTAGATGTAATTAATATCTCAAATGAACATACGGTTTCTTAAACTGGTCGGTTGCGTTGAAACTCAAATGACCGTTCTGTTTACCTAGAATTTAGCGTATGGTAAACATGCCCTAAAACATTGCGTACCGTTTCGGTGAACATGTGAATGCACCATAACAACGAGGCTATTGACAAAACTTGCGCATAAATTAACTACCTACTAGAGATTTAAATCTAAACTTAAGTAATAACATTTTAGTGTATATGTATTCCAAGTAAACACATATTTAGAGAAGTTGGTAAGTAAACTATAGCCCTTAATGCATTATAAGTTATTTTAAGGTAATCTATGCGCGCTAATATAACATTCCGAAAATATCCTATAATAGATCAATAGAAATTACTCTTTGTAAGTCTGCCAAAACAACGTAGTCATCTAAGCATTCCCTAGATGTAAAAAAAGATCAGATATTACATCGTCCTAGGCTTTGTGTAGTTTAAAAACCGACCTAGCCAATCCATCAGTTTTCTAGTAATAGTAATGGAGCAGCATGGGTAAAAACTCCAACCTATGAGATGTACCTAGCATTAAGACAGATTTTAGTTCAGGAATTGTAATAAAAAGTGATTGAATATAAAAAGTTTAATTATATTACAATGTGTAGTTATGTCTTTCACGGCCGGTTGAACATTCTAATATAATAGAAAAAAAAAATACTGTTATAAAAACATTTCTGATAAGACTAACTTTCTGTCAAAACTCAAGTTATTTTTTATTCCCTTGTAAAATTTCCCATTTTATTTAAACTTCCTTCTAACGCTACTACTCAAATGTGGATCACAATGCCACCATCACTTAACACGAATCGCCTTAAATCGGCATCCACACATTTGACAAAGTAGTCGCGTACGCACTACACGGTATGCGGTCACATCATTATTCTGCTTGCAATTCAATACGCCTACAAAAACTATTCCCAATTATGTTCCATTAGAACAATGAGCTTTTGCACGCAAATAATAAGGTGTAAGTTTCAATGTAAACATTTCTCACATGCAGATGTTATGTTTTGTCGCTCGTCACTAACAGACTACAATGGACATTCTATCTCTACCCATTGCGTGTGCAGTATTTCAAATATGTATATACCGTCAGATGGTCCGTATTATGATCACAGAGGCAGAATTTTGCTTATAATCTCTGCCATGTTTCCAATTATAATTCCATACAAAAAGTCGATATTAATTACATTTAAAAAGAAGAGAAAACAGACTGATAAATGATAATATTGTAAGTGTGTAGTATACGAATGGGGTGCTCATACACTTTCATCTAATCTGTTTGAATAACTGGTTATCTAAGAAAAATATTTAAAATATAAATAAAGATATGACAAATTAGTGTAATATTATAATCAGTTGAGGTTTGTTGTATTCTTTAATGTAATATTTATTTTTCTTTGTCTTTACTTATTACTTACAATGTAAATAAGGTATTTATTAAATAGAAAATGTTTTTTCATACTTTTATTTAAAAATATTCAATAGGTTTTCACAAAGTTTAAATTTGTACATGTAAAATTATTGTTATCATTTGATATCACATTGACTTTAGATAGGGAATACAAAAAACTGATTTATTTCCAAAATTGATGTATTATTCTACTTAATTTACAAAATAAATTCAATCCATAGAAGGCACATACTTATTTAGAGATTGGTCCAGAAGAATGAAAATAATGATTAATCTGTAATCCAAATCAACAGCTAATGACGATTAACACTTTGACTGTATAAACACAACATGTACAAATCTGTGCATTACGCCAAGTAAAACGCAGCAGTTACTCCCCTGCAGTAAAATTGTTGTATAAAATAATGCAATAATGTACTTTGAATTTTTTTGCCTACTATGATATAATCTCTAATTTTGAAATTAACTACCAATCACTGAAATTATTTTGTTACGTCCTGCCCAAATTTTTCAGAAAATAAAACAAATATAATAAAACACTACAGCAACAAGTCAGTAACAAATAAGATTTTATTTCACAAAAAACTTATTAAATTATTTTAGTACAGTAATTCATGATAGTTTCACTCGCTATTATTAAGAGGTTGTATTGGATAGCCTGGCAATGATGACATATTTGTACCTTTAAAATCTAGTAATTCATCAGGATTTTCCTTTAATTGTTTGATTAACGTTTCTTTTTCATATCGCATGTCACTTAAATACTCTTGTCTAGTTAAAAAGACTTTGTCAATAACCATTTTCCTATACATATTGTCAAGTTTTGGATCTTTCAATATATCTTGAAGCTCTTGCAAGCTGTCAGGTAAATTTACACTTATGTTGTCATATTCAATTTCTATCGTTGGATTTTGTGGCAGAGTATCAAAATATCTATTTTTTTTCGTTTTTGGACAAATATGGTTTTCTAACTGGCATTCTTGTTCAATCTGTTGGCCGTTTTCATCAAAAATAATTTTCTTATTTTTTGAGCAACTGCATTCTTCATATTCTGACTCCTCGCTAGTATATTTTGATCTTTTGGCCTTGGTGCCCTCTTCATCGTCAAGGTCAAGTAAATGTCCATATTTTGACTCTATTTTTAATAAAACTGATTTACATTTATTATATATAGTTCTTAGCTCATCTAAATCTTCTTTATTGACTTGTGCAATCTCTGTATCAGATGGCATACCTTCTTGGAAAATTTTCTTGCGTTTTAACTGTTTATTTCTCGTTTTGTTTGCTTTTTCTTCTACTTCAACATCACTTATTTCTTTACCTGAGTTGGGATTCTCAGGCAATTCACGAACGTGATTCTTAACGACTACGTACTTTGATCGTTTTGATATTGTTGCCTCGACAGGGGCTTCGTCTTCTTCTTGGATAACCATAGCCGAATTCGTTGTTACTTACAGTTGCAGTCAAGTGAAGACTAAAATTGTAAGTGAATACAGTCGTCACTTTTCACAATAAACGTCAGGTTAATGTTAATAATGTTACATAAAAGGACAATATGTTAGTCTTTCTCATCAAAAATAGCGAGTATATTTTAATAAATACTTGTGCTTTGATACTTTACAAAATATTTACGAGGTTGGGGTATTTGTCACATGTTATTACGGCAGGTCTGTAGCAATTTTCTCACTCATTTATGCACTAATCTCCACGCTGAATTGATGTTCGTTCAAAAACAAATTTAGTTAAATAATATCCACTGCAATTATTTCATTTAGTTTGGAACACTACACGATGACGCGCTTTCGCTAGGTTATTGTGTAAAACAACATGGCCGCCGTTCACTTGTCAAATCGGTTCAGCTACGGTGCGCGTGTTCGGATACGCGAACTTAAAAGCATGTTCAGAATACTCTTTATATGACTAAGATGTCATATAATATAAAGTCCTATAAAAAATAAAACAAATATCATACGTAATTTTACTCAAATCAAAAATATATCTGGGGCAGTTAAATATGTAAAACAAACTGCCATCGTTCTCCTTACGTTTTTCGTGTATCCGATTATATCGCTATGAAACTGGTCGAACTTGTTTAGCAGATTTTATACCATTTCTCAGTATTATTTTGTTCGTACGATATTAAAAAACAGTTTTCAATATATAAATGGAGTTCACATCTCATGATTTATATTTATGCACGAGTCATTAGGATAAAATTCGATGTTTGTTACATATACTAAAGCTTGGCTAATTATAGATGAAAAATTAAAGTTAATTAAAAAAAAACGAAATGTTGTTATATATTATATTGTTATATCATTTCTTTTTGTCTTTTTTCTTTTTTTTCTTAGGCACTGTATTATCATGGGTGGCATCCTCCACGTTATGGTTGTGTGTCCTTTTAAATGCATGTACTGTAATTTTTTCCTCTTGAATGTTATTGTAGATAATATCATTGGATACCTCAATATTAGATTTTTTCTTCTTCTTGCTCTTTTTTTCAAGATCTTGTGCGATATTTTCTTCTAATAAGTCATCATTAACGACATCCTTGTTTTTAGATTTTTTCTTTTTTTTCACAATTGGAATATCGCCCGGGGAAATATGTTCTAAGGCTTCACATACATCTATAGATGAATTTTGTGTTTTTTCAGGCACATCAATACTGGCTTTTTGTTTTGATTTTTTCTTTTTCGTAATTGGCTCATTACACCCTATAATATGATCTGAATTTTGTGCCTCATTTTGCACATCATGGACAATTTCAATTGGCTTAACACTGGCTGAATTTTTCGATTTTTTCTTTTTTTTCTTTACATTTATTAAATCATTTTCAAAATTATTTTGGCTATTTTCATCACCATTTTCTGCAATTTTAACTTTTGCATCATCTGTATCCTGTGAAAATCCTTGAAAGGCATAACTAGGCTCTTCATAATCATTATCACTAATATTTGAAACACTAACTTTACTTTTTGATTTGAATGCAGCTAATTTGATCTTAAAATAATCTTCCATGCTGCCTTTCTCTGTAAATACCTGTTCTGTGGTTTTTAAATCCTCCACTTTAGGCTCTACAACTACTTCAGTCTCTTTAAAGCTTTTTTTTCCAAATATATTGGCTAAGTCTTTCTCACTGTAGCGAGATATGTCTTTACCTCGTGTAAACTTATGGTAATGTATTCTAGCTTTACTTTTTTTAGATTTATCTTCTAATGACACACCACTGTGAAGATTCTCAGTGTTTTCACTTGCTGTAGAAATAAAAAACATATTAAAAAGATGCAATTCACAGGTATATTACAAATAAATGCAGATATTAGTAATACAGATTTAACAATATCTGCAGATAACAAAACTGCTGTATTTTACTTGGCATAATGCATTTGGCTTGCACACATCGGTTGTGTTCACAAAAATGTATGAATTAGTGGTGAAAACAAGTGCTGTGTTTATGTCGATGTAACACAACTGCGGGCGAAAATGTTTGTGTTCTTATATGCTACATGGATGTTAAAACACAATGTTATGGTGAATTGTCGACACACTTCCATTCCAGAGGAAACAGCCCCAGTTTAGTCATACCCCTTACGACTCTGACTCAATTTAATATATAAACACTACAGTGAAACTGTTAGTGTTAATATCTCCATAACAAACTAAATTAGTATTAGGTTTCTAGTCTCTTTTGATGGGTGTGTGATATGTTCCACAATAGAAGCATTCCTAAGAAATAAGTTGTATCACTTTATAATAACACACACCTCATAATAGAATTTTCCTTACATCTTTACATCCCTTTAAATCAGAATACAACACCGATGTTTACATATAAAAACATTGCTTCAATAGTTATATCTATTTCGTACTAGAAGATAGTTGTCAGAGTTGGAATCACAGATATTCATTACTGATTTGTCCAAGTCGTGTGTAGGTATTAAGAAAATTTTACCAATTGTTGTAATGGTGATAGAAAACACTGATAAAACCTACCATCCCAGTTTCTACACCATGTTTTTGACTGTGTGCAGACTACTAATCCATATTTGGCATTGGACTATGCTGGACGCTTTAGCCTGATGCTCTTCATTCTGAAAGATTTATATCTAGCAGTGTATAATAGGATTAAATATAAAATAGTACTTACCATTTGATAAATTGGCAAGAAGAGCGTTAAACTCAACTTCATGTTTGGTCCATTGGTCATTTTTGTCCTCAAACCCTAAACCTTTGTCGTCGTTCTTGTATCTAGCCACTACATGCTCAGTTATTCCATTTTCATTAGCACCTAACCCCTTTCCAGATTTCCATCCCATTTTCTCCAACATTCGTTGTCCAAATTTGGTATTATCGTTACTCCAAGCATTATTCTTAGCACGTAAATTAATTACTTTTTGCTTGCGTCGGGGTTCCGCCAACATAGCCATTTTTCGTATTAAAATACGAAAAACAACCTAACCCACAACGTGTGAATAATGTCACTTGCCAAGTTCCCAAACGTCAGTTGTTAGGTTGCAATCTTGCCCATTGGTAGCTTTCTTTGTCAAAAAGTCAAAATGGCCGTCAAGCACAAGAATCACACTTCACTTCACTGTAGTGGTTGACAATATCGATAACCACGCATTATCGAAAACTATAAATTTTATTACAATGTCCAATTTTATTTTCAATGTCTTATCATGATTATCCTATCAATACTAATGTTTTTTAAAATTAATTTAACATTTTTAATTTCAAATAGATTCTCCTTATACTATTGTTCTATATTGAGTAATTTATTTTATTACATCATCTTTGCATGATTATTTAATCTATTATCGAAATGTTTAGTGACGTGTTTGTATGATACTAAAATAACTCTGATGGCACAGCACAACGTGCTGTTATAACTTTTCTTCTCGGTTTAATCCATAACTGCGACTGTATGTCACGAAATAATTGATACAAAACCTTTGTTCAAAATTAAATTTTCTCTCAAAACTATCGATAGCTATATCGGTAAAGGCATCGGAGAGGCACGCATTCATGTTGTGACGCACAGGAAAGAAATATAATATTCAAGTTCACCAACATTACATCACGTCATCGTGAAGTTAGCGTTCTCTGTATGACGCTCATTGGATTTTGTAATGTTGCCCTCCCTGCGCAACTATTCAAGTTTGTTTTGTGCTCTAGGTACGTTCCGTTAATAAAAGTAGTAACACCTGTTACTTGTTGATTTTTTTTTCGTATTCACGTATTCTATGTTAAAAAAATCAAAGTAAATTTACTGATTTTTAAAGTAAAAACACGAATGTTTCTATGTATATTATATTTAATTATGGAATTTTGTACAATCCGTGTTGTGTACGCAATTCTCTCCCTTTATTCCTGGAACAACTGCATATATATAAATATATAATATAGCAATACGAAATGAATTACAAAGCTGTATAATTTCATTTTAAATTTTATTGTAGGTCAATAAAAAACGTAGGTATCTGCCTATGTAGGTATCTGTCAAAATAATGTAGGTATCTGCCTATTTAGGCACACATTACTGTGGTTCTGGTTGAACGATATTATAGACAATCGATCCTATCGCGTCCCACCCATATCTGGCTCATTGATTAATATATTTAGAGATAGTCTGGCTACGCCCATTTATTAACAACAAAATGAGAAAAATACTCATTTTCGTTATTAGTAATGTTTACTTACGTACATTAAAGTACTTAGAATATTTTTTGATCATGATATTTAAAATGTTGTAGAACTCTTATTTGCGAAATTAAACTGTGTTCAAATTATATTATATTATTTTATGTTACGGTACAATTGTATTTATTTTATATAATGGTACCTACTATGAGTAAATCTACATATAAGAAACTTCTTTTACATTAAATATTTTCATGATCCAATAACAATTAAATGTTTATTTAATCACATTCCTCTATCTACGCTTAGCGGTCATCACGATTTTGAATATCGTGATGAATTTTTTACGATTATGTCGTGATGAGAATTTGGGAATCTTCGGTTATTACAATTATTATAAACTGTTTTCAAATTGTAATAGATTTCTTCTTAAATGTCGACTACGAAATAAAGGTCTTTTTATTTTTCTACGTACATGCGTATATAAAATACAAGAGGTTTTTTAATAATCTCTTAATCTCTCTTAATACAGTTGTCTTGCCTCCAAGGCGTCAGTAGATTTTACACATCATAAAAGTAGAATAAAGTAGTATAAGAAAGTAGTGAGATATGTCCTCTGGACATTTAGCAGTTATAGAGGTCGGCCAGGCGATCACGGATTGTCCCTGGGAGCTAAATTGAAACGGCTCACACAAGTAAGTCTGCTTTGACTCTTCATACCAGCAATTACATTGTATCGACTTTACCATAGACTCTAAACTTAAATCTACTGATATATTGAAGAATAATCACGACTTTATTTGACTTTATTACTTGTAGACTGATATTTTTTTCTCATTAGGTACGTCTTTGTAAGTCACTGTCATTGTCAGTAATAAACTACAGATTTTGTTTGTCACCTATTACATTATATCTACAATACTTATGCTTATTTTTTCCATTCCTGCCGCAGATGGTACATAGATGGGACGTGCAAATGTATGTGTTCCTTTAACAGTAATGTTTCACTCGTCCCTCGATGGTTAATACTTTTATTATAACGTAAGATAGTGGTCCAAGGCATTTATGTTCAAGCTTGCCAGGTGTAAAAAGACCGGTTTGGAAGAAAGTAAAAGTCACATTTAAATTTTTCAAAGGAATATTATTAACATGTAAAGTCAACAAGCTTTCTACTGCGGCGCGTCGATTAGATCATCTTGTTAATTAATATGATCTAACGTCACGTGGCAATGTCGCACATCGTAAGCAGACAAATAAGATTTTGGTGCGAACCTAGAGAGTATGTATACTATAGTATAAGATCCAGGAGATTTGTATTTATTTATAAAGCTAAAACCCACATCATTCATTAGATATAGAGATAGCGTAAAATGTGTTAAGTATAATCAATATAACCATGTAAAATTTGTTACGTATTATTCGGAGGTTAAACTTTCTTTTGACAACTAATTTCCATAATACCACAAGTTCACACGAATTATGGTATATTATGCAATCACGCAGTTGGTAGATGCTCTAATGAACAAAATGTTTTTATCATAAACTTTAATTTAACGATTTTTTAATATACCTGCATATCATTATTGCTATGTTATGTAAACAGAAAATAAATTCATCTTAAGTTTACACAAGGCTTACAGCAAGTAGCTTTTATGATAAGTATTCTATTGTATAATTTAGTAACGTTAAAATTTAACTGCTATGTTAGCAGATAATGAAACATAAAAGGATTGTATATTCACTTTAGATGTCTATAGATGGAGTTTTTAATAACCATTTTTTGAAATAGCGCGATGCAAGCGCGCACTTTTTCTAAATGTTGGAAATCATTTCTGCGTGTTAATGATTTCAAAGTTCTAATATTTTTCAGATTAAATCTAAACCTGATAGTCATAGACAGAATAAAGGTAGAAAAACTAATAAAAAAATCAAGAGGTATAATTATCAATAACAATAATCCTCGCAATGAACCTGAATTTAAACTTTTATTTCAAATTGTATTCGTGTATCGGCAGCTGACAAACCAGTGGCAAAAATTGTTTTTTAATCACACATAACGCGAATTTCTTTGTAAGACTATGCAAGCCATTTCTTAGACAAAAATATGATATAAGTTTGAAATGATGTGATATACATCAAAGAAATATCAACGCGGAATTTATACACTTTGCTATGTTATGGGTACTTACGATTAACACCTTAACAGTTTAGCCGTGACCACGAGCCATGCAACTGGGTCGAAATATCAGCAATTAAGGAGTTAACCGTGAGTACCCGTTATATAGTAAAATTATGTAGGGATACTTTTTTGATATCCATTATTATTTTCACACAAAACATGCTTAGAAATAGACATACGTAATAAAGAAATTTTTTTTTATTATTTACAATTATATACAATTTCAATGATGAAAATCTTAAAACTAACTATAAAAAACCTAACCAAAACAATCTAAAGGGAGTTCGTGTCCATGCGACATGGTTCCAAGAACGCTAGCAGAAAAAAACTAAAAATAAAAAATCTTTATAAAGAAAAACTGAACATCGCCTACTAATTGGCCCCTAGTGGCAACCTCTAGTATACGCTCCTAAAATGCCTAAGGGCAGTTTACTCTTTAATTAATAAAAACGGTGGAGGGTGCATTTCTATATGCGTCGTAACTTTGTCACCATTATAACATATGACGTAACTAGATATATTTCTTTGAAAAAGATATCTTATTCACTTATAAATATGTCTTATTTTAATTAAATTAATAAATAATTAAAATAGTTTATTGACTTATTAAAATATTTACAATCATAAAACCTACTAAACTACACACATTGATTTAAGTAATAAATAAAAGTAAAAGTTAGTAAAAAAATATACGAAATAAAAAAGCGTTATATGTGAGTACTCGTTATATACTAAAATGAATATATATATATTAACTTGACAGAGTATATATCTTTGCTTGAAGAAAGTTGTCAAAGATGCGTAGAGCATACCTATACTCATTTGACCGTCATAAGGCACTATGGACTAGACTGTGTCGTTCTTAGATGTCTATCCCCAATGGGACAGTAATAGGCTGATACTTTGTCAGTAACACCAGTAATAGGACCTCAACAGGGGAGAAAGATAACCTTATACACGAATGCATTGATGCAACAGTGTTTACGATTACCGAATCATGTCTAATGAGCAAGAAACTCAAGTTCACTGACATGCGGTAATCAATTAATGGGTATAGTTTACAGAGGGTGCCATAGATGGTTTTACGGGTTCCATTGACTGTGCAACCCGTTGGGGCGATATAGGGTTGCCACATTATAGATAACAAAATTATTTAGGAGTGAAATTCTGAATTAAAAATAAAATTATGTCCCTTAAGCATACATTGAAATCATTTTTGCATTTTTAAATGTACTTGTTAAAGTTAAATTAAGATCATGTAAAGGGGTTATAATGTAAAAAAGGAGTCAAAGTTATTTTTTATGGTTTTGTAGTGCAAGAATAATTACTTTCATCCTATCTTACTTTTAAAAGACATACAATAAAACAACTCTGCATGCTTTGTACAATTTTGTTTAACTTTAATTCATACGTAAAACTTAAATTTGAGGTATTTTAAATAAAGGTCAAATTGACAAAATTCGTTACTTGAAAAATATATTTGACAACCCTAATCTGAAGAAAGCTGCTTTAGGATCGTTCCCGAGAAAACAAGTGTTGGTACTCAGTAACTAATTATTCAGAACGACTACCGCGGGAAGAGAAAATACATTTAATATGCAGTTATTTCGAATTGGTGCGTGAACGCATTTCCTACCGGGGTCCAAGATATACATATATTGCAGTACTACAGGACAAGTAGAACTAAGTAGGTATATTATTCTCTACGCCATTATGCAGCGACCTTTTCATACTGTGACACAGTGCTCCAATATATAGTGGTGTTAATAATGACTTGTCAAACTACATCTAAGATGTTTTCATAATGTCCATAGAGGCACAGACCTTTTAACCTATGTCCCTGTAACGCGGGATCAGAATAGCGCTACGGTATCTCCTGCCTGTCGTAAGAGGCGACTAAAAGGAGAACGCTTGCCGAGATTTGGCACCTGGCCCTTTCGTTGGAAAGGGTTCAGGTGCCTTGAACCAGTCGCTGTCTCCAAGGAGAAG
>DWON01001666.1:0-23487 GCA_018251015.1 Phocides pigmalion okeechobee
TATTCAGTATTGCCATGATCAATTTTATAAATTCTACTGTTGTCAGTTCATTGCAGAGTTATCTTGGGACTACTATAATAATTATATTAAATTTGAAAATTCGTAAAACTATTTTAAATTATCATTTAAATTACGTACTCTATGAATTTCATTTTAATATTTTAAATATTAAGCATTTTGTGTAATCCTATAGAATATTTTTTTCTATTCTTGTGTAGGCTGAATAACTAAATTTATCTTCATACTTTTCACTTAGAATGAAAGAAAGATAGTAAACACGAAAAAAATAAAATCAACAAAAAATTTGTTCAACTATTCTTATCGTTTTGCAACTTTTGTCAATTAAAATTGTTCTTCAGTTGGTTTAAAACATTTCCTTTGTGTATATTTTGAAATTATTTTAATAATGTCAAGTTTGATCAATACTTTGAAAATTTAAAATCCCCATCCATATAAGGTTAAATACTACGTTTACGGAATGTTACAATGGAAACCATAAGAAGATCATGGAAATTACGTATGTTCAATACAATATACTCTAATTATGATAGATTTGTTGTTCAGAACTCATATTAGAAATTATATTACAGAGGAATTCGTCGCCCACAAGGCAAATGTCAACTGCCTTGCAATGGGACATAAATCTAATCAAGTTTTAGCTACTGGAGGTGATGACAAAAAAGTTAATCTGTGGGCCATTGGAAGGCAGAGTTGTTTAATGGTTAGTAATCGACGATTTTCAACTGGCAAGTAAACAAATGGATGTACCAACATAATTAAAAAAATGTCATTTACTTATTTATTGCAAAGTTATTTAAATCAAGTGTAATAAAAAGGGCATTCCCTCTCTATTTTGATGATATGTTGCTTATCTTAATAACGAAAACATATTTTTATTTATAGAGCCTTAGTGGTCATACGACTCCTGTAGAATGTGTATGCTTTGGACATTCTGAAGACCTAGTATGTGCGGGATCTCAAACAGGAGCTTTGAAAATATGGGACTTGGAAGCTGCTAAATTATTAAGAACATTTACTGGCCACAAAGGAGCTATAAAATGCATGGACTTTCACCCCTATGGGGATTATCTGACAACAGGGTCATGTGATACTAATATTAAACTATGGGACACAAGGAAAAGGGGTTGTATTGTAACATATTCAAGTCATCGTCTTGCTGTAAATAGTTTACAATTTAGTCCTGATGGGCAGTGGATAGCATCTTCTTGTGAAGATGGTAAATATCTGTTTTATTGTGTCTGTTATTGGTTTTTATTATTAATTCTTTCTATACTTATAACCTCTACAATTCTTTGTTATGGCACCCACCCATGGACACATGCGAAGATGAATACACAAACACAAGAAAGTCTTAATTCACCACTTAGATTGCTGACTGGTTGACAAACAAACCCAGAATCCTCTATGTCAGGTTAATGGTACCTACTGCACTATGTGAATTACCCGTTTGAATATAGTTATATTTTATTTTTATTATATAGTCATCTGTATGAGGTATAATTCAACTATGACATTATTTTTAATCATATAAGTTGTGATTTGGATAAGTTTTACACAAAATCATAACATATGTCATGTATAATAGATTTTGAGCCACTTTTATCATGAAATATAAACATATTTTAATGATATCTTTTGTTATATTCTATGTAACTATGTTATGAGCAACACTCATAAAAGATGGAATATAATGTGTTTAATATTTTTAGGTTTAGTAAAGGTTTGGGATGTTCGAATTGGTAAAGTTTTGCAAGAGTTTATGGAGCACACCTCTGCAGTGACTTGTGTCAAATTTCATCCACATGAATTTTTGTTAGCCAGTTGTGGTGCCGATAGGACTGTTAATTTCTGGGACATGGAAAAGTTCCAATTAGTCTCCAAGTTTGAAAAGGATAACACTTCTGTTAGGTAAATATCTAAAAAAATCTAAAACAAATATGTCAGAGTCACAGAAACCTATGGATTTTGTAATTTGAAATAAAGTATATTTAATTAAATACATTTTATATTTTACAGACACATGACATTTAGCGATGACGGTACAACCCTACTAGGCTGTGGTAATGATGGCCTACATGTTATTGGTTGGGAGCCAGCTAGGGTGCTAGATACAGTGCCAGGACATTGGGGGCAAATTCATGATATGACAGTTGCTCAAACTCAACTTGTAAGTACAAGTATATAGTGTATATATTCTACGATTGCAATCAGTAATATAGTATGCACTACACACTAGAATATTATTTGGTCCATAAATTATGATGATATCTGTTGAATCCTGTAATGTAATAGATAGTAATCCATTTGTAACTATGATTTCAAAATAATAGCTCTTTTCAATTAGGTCTTGCTTATTCAGATCACATAAACACTAACTACTGAGCTTTTATATTAGATCCAAACAGTGTTGCGGGAGGCAGAACTAAACTGGAGCTTATTTCTAAAGACTGAAGATGATCAGAAATTTCACAGGAATATTATATTTTTTAGCATTTGAGGAATATTATCTATGACACAGTACGTGGCAGACATAATGTCACCTATGACTTTAGGAACAGGAATAGTCTGCATCAATTTTGACAAAGCTTTTATACAAAACTTTACTCCCTCATTTTTTGCTTATGATCTATGATTATAAAAAAATCCTATATCAATTTTAAAAAGAACCTCATCACAAATACCATTGCAAAGTTTAACAAATAACATTTTACATTTTACAGATTGCAGCATCATTTCATTCAACTTATGTTGTATTGTCAGTTGTTGATCTCAATAAAGTTCATCCTTTTGGTGGCCCTCCACCTGTTGCTACACCCATTGTAAGAGATCTATCCCCATTCCAAAAAGGCCATACTGTCCGTAAAAGCTTCTCAAAAGAAAAACCTCCTAAAGAAGGTAAGGATTATTAAGGTGCTCTCAATAATTAGCTGCCTGATTAAAACTTGTAATTGCGAGTTTAAATCGTTTTGAATGGCTTTTATTATCTCTTTGAAACATTCTATTTATGTACATTGTATAACTGAATCTACTTAAAATGAATATCAACATTGTTGTTCTACTCTGTTGAAGGTAAAATAAAGTTTTTTTTTTAAGTACATGCCATTGTGCCTCTTATACTCGTTAGCGACTCCTAGCTGTAGGGTTTTGAAAAATTGTCTTATACTAACATGCTAAGACGAAAAAACTATATCGCTTCTTTGCTTCAACAACGTGTTATATAAAAAAACACAATTTTACAGTAGAGCATTTTTTACTTACAAAAAATTATTTTACCTAATTGTGTATTTTTTTTACCATTTATTGTAGATTACGTACCAAAATTTTATACCTTAGCTATCTCAAATCAAACACGGAGATTTATATTATCAAATAAAAACTTGACTTTTCAAACTTGTCACGTTATTGAAGCAGAGAAGCGATATAATGAAAATATTTTTATTGCAAAATTTTATATTTTTTAATAATTATATGATAAATTTATACTATAGGTTAGGCTATTTTTGATACTTTTGTTTTGGGGACACGCTAATCTTCGAAAGTTGTAAGACATTTTTTTTAGTTTTGGTTAATTTTGACCTATAAATAAAAATCCAATAATTTTTGCAAAGGTTACCAAAATATTCTTTTAAAAATAAAACATGTAAATATTTTACGATACTATTAACGTTGTTATTATTACAGTTATGCATAAACCAACAATCCTTGACGAAAAAACTGCTGAAGAATCAACGTCCGGAACTGAAGCGGATGAGGATTCAGGTGCTGTTATACCCAATTTTAATGACTACACTGAAATTTTCCGCCCTTCTCGAGCATGTAAGTAGGGACTTTGAACCACTGTAAAAGGTGTATTATTTCCCACATTCCATCTGTTATAAAAATTAACTGATCGAATAAAGAATTTTCTTTGTAGTGACGAGGACACCGCCTCCGGCAACTAGTTTGTCATCAGAAGATTATTCAATGTCAGGTGAAACTTTATTTGCTATTTTACTATTTTATTACCTTTATATACTTTTAATTGAAAAAAAAATTAATTAGATTTATACATATTTTGTAATCATAATTTCAATCTCAAAATAAAAATATTCATATAACAGGCCACATATAATTAATGTTTGGGTACGCTGCCAAACATACATAACTTTAAATGTGTAAACAAGTGAATTATAAGTACCGATTTCGGTAGAGCCGACAACGAAGTTGGAAGGTGCGGCGAGCACGTCGCTGCGGGAGCTGACGCGGCCGCCGCCGCAGCCGTCGCCGCCGCAGCGCCAGCGCCCCGACCACTACTCGCGCATCCCCACCTCTAAGGAACACTACGCCGTGCTCGAGAAAAAGTCAGAACTATACACCAGTGAGTATCACTCAGGTCTATTTTTATACAGGTTTCACAAAAGTATATTTATATTAAGTTGTTATTAAAATTACTTATTATTATATTGTTAACTTTCAACTAAAGGAAGAAGGTTCTCAATTTCTTAAACATCTTTTTAAGAAAATCTTTTTTCATTTTAAAGAAAAGCTTTTATTCATTTGAATATTTTATGAAAGTCTGTTCAGCCACTTCGAATCCCTTTTGATTTAGTTGATATACTAAGATTGATCTGTGTGAATGGTTTAAGGATGTATACAAAAAAAAGTCGTAAGCTGACTTGATAGGGGCTATATATGTATGCAAGAAAGGGCAGAAATTGTAAAACCTCGTTCGATTTTGCCATATACCCATTTGTTTTATCCCTGAGGCTTGGATGTCTACTGGTTTAGTGCATAATTCAAATTCAAATATTTTATTTTATTACAAGCCCTTTACATACACTTAATGAATTCAAAGTTATCAGTTCATTTTCTTTGAGTAAAATTTTAGCTAAGGTTGATCGGGAATAAAAAGTCGACGAAAAGATCTTTCGGCTCCCCATATAAAGTTCATTAGTAGTATGTTAAGAGTTACTATTTGTTTTGATGCTCCTGAGACCATTTTACTATTAATTCTTATGGTGACGGATATATTCTTATTTGTGCTTGTGTGGGGCCTTAAATAAACTTTACCTCAAAATATAGATTTGCCACGATTAAATAATCATCTTGTTTTCAATTAATAAAAATGTGATAGTCTGACAAATTGTAATATTGTTATATAGTCCATTCTTATGTGACATTCAATTATGTAAACAATACGCATTATTTCATAAGCTTGCTTCTTGTCGGGTTATACAGTGGCTACATGCTTAACAGGAATTATGGACAGCAATAAGGACGAGGTCCTGTTCCCAGCGACGGACTCACCTGCCAACGAATTTGCTTCTAATGCTCTAACTACTACTGCGCTTAACCGACACAACTCATACAAAGAGACTAAATCATCGTCTGATATACGTAAGTTGGGTTTTGTTGATTCGTTACAGCTAAACATAAGTGCTTGATGTTTTGTTATATGTTGTTCCTTGATGTTCATTTCGCATTCATCATTATCATAATCATTAACCCATTGCTATCCTGCTGCTGGGAACGGGTTTTACGGGTGATAATTAATTCTAAAAACACATAACTTTCAAAAGACAGAGGCACTCATCGGGGATTCGAATAAGACCTCTCTGTGAAAGGCCGGAATCTTATCACTAGGTTGTCACTGTCATACTTAGCTGTGTATTTCAAGTTATGAATTCGTATTAATAATATAACGGAAAGAGGTAATAAATAACTTGAATTTTAGTCGCATCCACTAAAAATAAGACGTCATAAATATAAAAGAATAACCCAATCCATGTTTATACACTAATCCATTATTTATTATATTGAAGGCTATGAGTTTCCTACATTTATTAAATTCACATATAACTCACTATACAATTAACTTTATTATTTTCAATTTGTGATATAATTTTGTTTAGATGTACAATTGGCCACCATAATAAAATATTTGTTACTATATTTTTATAATGTATTTTAGTTAATTATATAGAACACGTATATTTTTCCAGCAAGCAACAATCTTCGTCCTAGTAATAGTGAAATATCATTGGGCCCTCCTTCATTAGGTCCTCGTTCATTGTCGTTTACAAGGACATCTACTCAAAATACAAGGTATGTATTTCCTTTTAATTATTTATTTCTTTGATGACTTTGATGTCAATAATAAGACTAAGAGAATATGAACACCATTTTTTAAAATCAAGCTGTAATACTAAACATTAAATAGCATTTTTGAAGATTTAGGGAACAATTTACAAGTTTATATATCTTTTAAATAATACTACAGTGCTACTCAGAAACCACAAGTCAACATATGTATGTACAGTCAGCACAAAAAAATAATTACCCCTTTTTTGCTCCAACTGTCGTAAACTCGTGAGTGAACAAAACTGATTAAACGAGATACATAAATAACACGAATTTTACCTTTTTCGTCGTAATAGTTGAACATTACACCCATTTTCCGAATACTTAAGAGTGGCACACACGCGTATAGTGTGCTATAATTATTCACATATTTCAGAAGGGGAGTAGACAGTGGGGGGCGAGAGAGCGTAGTAGTGACGCGAAGCGTAGAGACCGCCAACACTGAACCTGAACCAGAATTTGTGCCCTACGCTATAGACAGACCTGTTGGATTAGATTTAGATGAATTTCTTCCTGTAAGTAATATTTAATTTCTTTACGTAGTAATTAAAGAGCTCTTAATATTGACAAAATTTTGACAAAATTTTGAAATTAATGTAATGAGACTGATAATCATATTCAGAAGCGATAATAATGAACAAGATAAACATTAAAATATCTAATATTTACATGTTTGAATAGGTTTTCGAAAAGTGTGAAAACGTTTGAAAGTAAAAAAAAGTTCTAGACGAGAATTCATACTAAATAGGTAGTTTTATAATTTATAAGTGTGAAGAAACATAATTGAAACGTCTAATCGATTTATGTTTTTTATATCGCAATTCGTCCATCTAACACAGTTGTGTATTCAATAAGATTAATACGAATGCAACATAGTGTTATTTCTAAAACTGCGTGTTTCGAAGCGAAGAGTAGATTAAAAATATGTCGTACAAGTTTTAAGCACCTCCGTAAGCCTAAAACGAAATGATTGGATTTGATTTGTTCCACGCAGCGCGCGGGCGGCGCGCGGGCGCGCGGCTGCGGCGGCGCCGCGCCCAGCGAGCAGGAGGTGCTCGGCGTCATGATGCGCGGCCACGACTCCATGATGGCCGTGCTCTGCGCGCGCCAGCGGACGCTGCAGGTGGTCACTTCTCATTAACATCATAACATTCATTATCATCACCATGGTCGTCGTCATCTCCATCATCATTTTTGTTACCAAAACGACATCGGTATCATTAAGTTATTACTGTTTTATGAATCCCCGCTTAGAATAAAAAAAAACACGGATTGCTAGACTTCACATGCCTTTGAACGCTTTTCGTCCTATAACAAATAACGCATACTATGGCAGCCTTCGCATCGTATAATGAAACGGCAAAATTCATTAGTAACCATTACAGTACATCTTGCATGGAAACACCAGCAGTCCGACCATTTGGTAAAAAAGTTAGAGTAAATAAACAATTAAAATGAGCTTATTGTATTAGAAGCTATTAACTACTTATCTTATTGTGTTTTTTTCTTTTTGCAGATATTTCACTCTGTGAGAATAAATAAAAATTTAAAGACTGCATTAGAATCAGTAATCGCATTGGAAGACACATCGGTCATTTTGGATATTTTAAATGTCATGGCCCATAAACCGTGAGTAGTCAAAACATTAAGATGTTTATTTAATAATAAATTAAATTTATTTTGATGACTATCACGGCCTTGTATTTTTTTTCAGATCTTTATGGAACTTGGATATTTGCCTCTTAATGCTTCCTAAAATTTACGAGTTACTGCAAAGCAAATATGAATCGTAAGTATAATTTTTAACGATAATCATAAATATCAAATGTTATAATGTATATTCTGTAACATCTGTAAAGACATCAACATAATTTAAAAGTTACCATGCAACATAGGGGCTCATGTTGGCATGCATATTTTTTCTACATATGCATTTGGCATTAAGTTTCCTTTTGTTCATTACTCAAATATAAGCATATATACGAGGATAGAATTGGTTTTTATAGATTACCATGAAAAGCAGAATGACCTAATAACGTGTTCACATGTTTGTGCACTGTTTTTCTCCATTATTTGCAAAACATTATCAAAAATAGACAATATAGTCCTTAAAACTTGCTAGAAAATTATGATGATATCTCAATTGGCCTATGAAAGTTTTGAAGGTCAGTTACCTTCAACCTACTGATGATCGTCTCCTTATAATTGGAATTAATCAAAATCTTTTTCCACAACGCCTTTGACTGCGATAATACCAGTAGCAGTGAGAGAGTGCAAGCTTCTTTGCAAAAAAAAAACCGTGTGAACGAGGATAATTGACAGTACGGATCAAAATATAAGAATACATGGAGTGATATTCAACTTTGACGAAGCAGCAAGACAATTGTTAGTTAATGATAATAATTTTTATTTGAGGTACATGCAATGCGGGTGCAACGCGCTGCGGCTGATCGTGCGCAACTTCTCGTCGGTGGTGCGAGCGAACGTGAGCGCGCCCGTGCGCACGCTCGGCGTCGACATCCCGCGCGAGGAGCGCTACGCCAAGTGCGCGCAGATCCACCGCCTGCTGCTCGACGTGCGCGCCTTCCTGCTCAAGCGTCAGACGCTGCAGGGCCGCCTCGGCGCCGCCTTCCGCGACCTGCACACGCTCATGCAGCAGGGGCTCGACTAGCTTTGTTCCACTACATTTATTAGTCCATGTCAGTCAATTTTAGTAAAAAGGTACACCGATGATTACCGCACTATTGGCAATTGGTGTCCGATAGTAGAACCAATTAATTAATAAAATGATTCGACTAAGTAAACATGTAAATAAATATTCAAAAAAACCTTTTTATTCAACAAATTTAATATGATTTTTTGGAATACTTTACGAACATAAACTATATTTTTTTGGTATGAGGTTTTCAAATAAACATTTTTCAAGTTCAGTGTTCGTAAATGTACTGTCAGGAACAGTGAAGTTTTATTTTTAAAATCTGTGAAATATTAATAAATTGCTTTATAATTCTAATTAGCGAGGAATTGTACAATTCGAATAAAACTGCTTGTTTATGTATTATAGTGGATTGACATGGACTTTAGAGTTCAGTACACGAATTATAACTATACAACTCCTAACTACTACGGAAGGTTGCATAATTCATAACTGCTTCAATTGCTCTTTAACGTTTAATGCGTAAATCAATTCCGTTCAATCAAAAGCCTATGACAATCAAAGTGAGGACTTTCGTTTTTAAATTATAGTTTGGTCTTGTAACTGACGCTGACCAACTTGTAAGAGAATAGTGTTCTGAACTGACTCTACTTGCTCCCCCACGTTTATTTGGAGTTAAACAGTTATAATAAGTTAACTTCTAATTCAAGCAACTTTTTAAACTCGTTGACTTGAGTTAATATTCTTAGAATTTGAATTGACTTATATACATAAGGACACATACAGTCATAGTTTGAATGTCTAGGCTGATATGGAAGATTCGCCTTTACTTGGATTGAAAATATTCAAATCGATTTTTTCTATAAGGTAATCTGAAACACACATAGCGGTATATATACTGTATCATAATCACTACTTGAATAACCTGCAGTGGACTATAGAGTTTAGGTTTAGGTTTAGAGAATATAGGTAAGTGACATCACTTACCTATATTAATCTATCCTAAGCCTAATTTTTTCGTTTCATAGACAGACACGCTTTACGTAGTGGAACAGCCCCCAGACGCCACTATACATTCGCGCAAGTCACATAACTACTTTCTCATTCGTAGCTTCAGAACTTATACATATCAACTTTAAGCTTATAAGGGACATACCCTGAGTGTGTTGTCGCATGTTGTTATTTTAACGAAATATGATAATCTCGGGAGTAATATTAAATAAACCATTTATAGCTTTTTTTTTTTTTTTTTTTGAGAAAATCATTTGCTGAATTCTAAATCACGATCGAATTTCACACGCTCTCACAAAGTTCGAAGATGTACGACCTTAGCTTTTGACAACAATGTGGAACATCTTCCACTCGGCTGTAAATATGTTTTAACTAAATAAGCCGAGACCTAAATTTAAAGATTATATAGATAGTTTTTGCCTTGACCGTTAATAACATTAATAATAAAATTAAATTTGTCATTGAGCATGCTGATGGAGAACCATGGCTTATATCTGTATTTCATTTGCATGAATTACTGAACTGTTTTTAAGAGAGCAATGTATATTATGAAAATTCGTGGAACATGTTCAAATTGACACAGAAATTAATTTATATGAGATACTATGCAGTTTCATCACTGCATGTTGCTATTGTAAATGATTTTCTAAGTTTTATTTTAGCATTTAGCTCTGGGAGTGTATTTAAAGGTAGTTTTGCATTTGACAAAAAATATTAGATATGTGTGTAATGTGTAGCTGAGGTTAACGATCAGTGATTGTAATATCCGTCCACTTCAAATTTACATGGTAATTAAGGATTGGATGTATTGTTTCATTTACAAAGAATGCTGCTGCATTTTGATGGAGAATGATTCATTTTTTCTCCATCATGTCATTTGTTGTAAGTAGACGTCCTCCACATAGATTTTGGTTCACACATTTTTTTTGACTGAATTTCCTCATGAGTTATAAACAAGATTATGACATCGGGTTCTTCAATAAGGTGCAAAAATAACTTTTAAAATCAGCACCAATTTTGATGTTACAAATGTCCATAGGCTACTGTCACTGCTTACTGACAGGTAATTTATCTGCATTTTCGCTCTTCTGATTTATTGTAAAAACCGATTTCAATATGCAACACTAAAATTTATAATATTTAAAGAAAATAATAATGTATACAGGTTTAAATTTGGAGGGTATAAATTGAAAATAATCTTATATAGGTTTTAAGTTAAATATAATATTGAACAGCAACTAGTTTTCCATATTATATTTATGTAAAAATAATACATAGTATACATGTTACAATACTAAATAGAGCTGATACACTTTTGGAGAGCTACACAAATTATTGTGTTTAAATTATATTAGGTCATGAAGTCACCACCATACACAAATTTGATTAAAAATATAAATGACTTTGTATAATGTACAAAATAAGGTTTCCTTTAAATACATATTGTTCAAAGTTCTAATCTTTATTAACATTGATTCTTACTGTTGTTAGTTGTTAACATGCATAGAAGCTAAATGATTATAAATACATTAATTTGAATCTCCAGTCATTTGCAAACTTTTATTTATAATTGTTTAACATTAGAAATATTTTAACATAGTAAGTAGACTGACAAGAGTATTTTTTTAAATTAACTGCTTCAATTGTATTATATGTTAAAAGTCATATCATGTAATAAATGTGTTACACACAACAATGAATTTTTATTTAATTCATATTTCATGATGTAATGTGGAAACAATGTGAAACCAATTTCCAGCAAATACTCACATATGTATATCTAAAAAATATATCATGAATATTATATTGATATTTATTACTTTTTATGCTATAATACAAGTATTGCTTGGATACACATAACGTTTCTCTAATCATTGTATTGTTTCAATACCTTCCGTAGACATATTTTAGATCAAATAGCATTTTTGCATTTATTTTTTGGTATTGTGCTTTGATAGTACCAGTTGATTTATAGACAGAATATGTCATAATCAGCAATTAATTCATGTTGAACACAAATTAGATTATAAAACTAATTGTCTTCCAGATTGCTGTCATCATAAAAAGGGGAAATTATGCTCTACTCTTTGTTTGCTCCATTTTTTTATTTAGGTAGTGAATTGGTCCTTGGAGAAACAGATTATCATTGATAGCAAAGCGAGTCCTAGAACTTATATATATTTTTTACTCAAAATAAGAAATTCATGAACACTCACATTTAGTTTATACATTATATAAAAATAGTTTGGACATAAACACTTACGGAAAACACGAATGCTGAGTTTTACTTGAAGTAATGTACATGTTGCTTGCACACAACTGCAGTGTCCATACAAATTTGTATGAGTTTACATGCAAGCACAAGGGCTGTGTAGTTGTTGCAGATTATGTGAATTGTTGGTACCCAAAATCCGTGCTATTTTTTATAGGCAGGTGATGTCTAAAACAAATAGCCCGGATTTTGGGCGAACACAAGTGCTGTATTAAACTCAGCACTACAAGACTGCACTTTTAAAAAACAATGTTTGTTTTATATATAGTCATAATGTTATGCAAATAATTCTCATTGAAATTCGTCATACCTACCTACTTAATTTATTACTTCTTTCTTTTAACCATACTATATTTACTAGGAGTATCAGAATTTCTTTTCCTTTTGTGAAAGCTTTTCATCTTTTTCAGCAGTATTTCATCAGAGATATCTTTTTCCATTCCTCCGTTAGTTTCTTCAGTCTGAGTTGCATGAGCCATAAGCCTTTCTATTTCTGGATTCATGCCTTTAAAAGATAACCTACCTTCCAACAATTCCTCACAGTATATAAAGCTTGATTCTGTTATGTAGTTACCAGGATCCTGACGCATTTCATCAGAAATTGCTTCTGAATACAATTTGTCATGATCCTCAACATTTTGAAATTCCTTCTCCATTCGTTCTCTAGTTCTCCGCATGAATTTCATATCCAAAACAGATTTTGGTAGTTGAGGTTTCTTTTTCGCAGCCATATTTTCAGATTTTTATTTGAATCAAGTAATCAAAAATATATACTTAATGTAATACAAAAAACAATGTATGATATGAGAGCTTCTTTATAAAATTCATTACAATACGATTAATTAATAAATCACAAAACATCCATATAGAAGAAATGTCGGAGGTGACAGCTGATCGGACTAGACACATTGGTTTTTACAGTGTTCTAGCAAAGATAATAAACTGTCAATTACTGCTATTCAACTGGACTAGTTCAATTTATGTATGGAATACCATTTGAACACATTAAAGCTATAAGGTGTCCTTTTCCAAATTTCCGATCCTTTATTTTGTTTATTAATTAGAATTTTCCCGTTTTTATGTTTTCCGCTTGTCATTGGCAAAGTGGCTAAAAGGCCGAGACGCCATCGGATAAGAAAAAAAAGGTTACAAGTATAAAATCCCATACCTACCGCAGAAATCTTTTAGAAAAAATCCTTATTGTCACAACTGTTGTATGAAAGTGTCAACGTCAACGTAACGTGAGTCTGACAATAAACACAGATATAATATAACGTATAACCTCTCCACACGTTTTTATAATTAGATATCTTAAAATTATCAAAATAGACAAATATATATATTTTGATTTTTTGTACTATAATACAAAACACAATGCAAGTTTCAGAAATTGACAATGTAAAGATTTATAATCTCAGCGCCGGAAAGTCGTTACCCGATGTTAGTTTAAATATATAATTAAGTATTAATGTAAAATATTACATACAGCTCTTAAAAGTGTTTATTTCTGTATTTTTTAGTGGTTGACAGAGAGAAAAAAGCGTGCCCTTTTAAAAAAAAATGTAGATCTAAGGAGAAGAATCGAACTCATTCAAGAATTTGACATGCCCGGTGTTAGTACCAGTCTGCGAGTTTCTAAGGATGGGCAATATATAATGGCTACAGGCATCTACAAACCCAGGATCAAATGTTTTGATGTTAATAACTTGTCTCTTAAGTTTGAACGCTGCTTAGATTCAGAAGTTGTTACTTTTGAAATACTTAGTGAAGATTATTCTAAGGTTAAAACTTTAATATATTGCTATTTACTTGATGCTCGGCATCAATGCAAACTCTTTTAATAATTTGTTTTGTATGACTGAAAAGAAATATGACAAGCAAGAAATTTTGCAAGTGTTTCAAAGGTGGTAGAGCCGTTAGAGCTCTTCCGGGGCGGTAGCACCGCCACCCTCATAACCCGCCGTAAAGCAACTTGTGCCGCATGTATTGTTTTTCGGTTGGGGAGGTGTGGTTGCTGGATACACATTATTGGAGACCATCTTAGTCCTCAAGAGTAGGAACGCATCCACATCTATCCTTAAATAGAACTTCTGTTCTATTTGAGATTGGATGTGGTTGTCCATGGGCTACAGTGACCACTTAACATCAGGTGGCTTGCATGTCCGTTTCTTACTCTTTCATAATCAAAAAAAAAACTGATATTATTGTCTTTAATTTAGTGTCATTGACATCCCATTTGTTAATCCTGTTATTTTCCAATGCTGGATATGGGTCTCATTTAGAACTAATGGTGGGAAACACGACTGCAGTGTTTTACTCTCCATAATGCGCAAGCGACTAGTACCTGTTGTGTTCATACAAATTTATGGCAGCATATGGATGAACATAAGTGCTGTATTCACACAGGCACTACAAGACTGGAAAAACAAAACGGCTGTGTATTTGTAGAAGTTACCTGTATACCACTAAATGTCTCATAAACTTCAACTCTTTAAAATTAGACAAATTTCTCAAAATATTTTTGTTTACTATTAAAGTAAGTTAATGTTAATTTCTATATGAATAAGCTTATTAAATTTTATTTTAAAACCAAGTAAAATATTTTCCTTCCAGATAGTATTTTTGCAATGTGATCGGTATGTTGAATTCCATGTAGGCCATGGCAGACATTACAGACTTAGAGTTCCACATTTTGGCAGAGATATGTCATATCACCACCCTTCCTGTGACTTGTTTGTTGTCGGTGCATCTAGTGTAAGTTTGAAATAAAATTTTGTTCAACATGCTCTATTTGTATTGTATTATTTTTGATGATATTCATATTTTTCAGGAAGTATACAGATTAAATTTGGAAGTAGGACAGTTCATGGCACCTTTTGTTACAAAGGCTAATGAAATTAATTGCTGCAATGTGAATGAGGAGCATGGATTGCTGGTTTTAGGGACTGAGGGGGGGCAGGTAGAAGCATGGGATCCACGCACAAAATCCAGACAAGGATTGTTAGATTGTGCTCTTCATTGCTCCGATGCAGACTATAGGTGAACAATAATTTTTTTATTTTGAAATAAGTTGCAGCTCTGCTGGTTTGTTTCCTACATATCTATTTCAAGTTCTTTTTGCCATTATCATTAATTTATCTGCAACTATTTAAGTGAACAGTTACAAAATATATTTCTAAGTACATTTTTACAGACATTAATTTTCAAGAAAATGAAATATTACCTATTTTGTAAATCTCGGTATTATGTAAAAGAATAAGTTTTACATTATAGATTTTATTTTAAAGCCTATCAACTATATATGATGATGATATATATTCATTTTTCCTATTCTTATTTTCAGAAATAATTCATTGCCGAGTATAACTGCTCTAAAATTCAATGGTGCTCTACAAATGGGAGTTGGAACATCTTCAGGACACATTTTACTATATGATATCAGATCTAGCAAGCCTCTTTTAATCAAGGATCATATGAATGAAATTCCTATTAAATGTATAGAGTTCCATAAAACTATGAACTATGTTTACTCTATGGATGCCAATGTTGTAAAAATATGGGAAAGTAATAGTGTAAGTATATTTTTTTTCATTAAATTGCAATCCACTTAATGGAGAGTTGTTACATAGTTACATATAGAAGACAAACCCTACCTTAAGCTAATCACAGATGAGTTGCTACAATTAATGTGGTTATATCAAGTGTAGGGGAACTAACAACTACACCCTCTTCTTGAAATGGAGGAATCATTTAACACTAAAAAACTACTAGATAGTGATAGTACTGGAAATACTAGAACTAGTACTAGATGCACAGTTGTTGAACGATAATGTTAACTTAACTTAACTTAACCCTTACAAGCATATTTGTATGTTGCATAAAACCCATAACATTAATTAAATTAATTATATAACATGGTTTGTTTGGTTGTTTTATAAATCAAAAAAACAAACATTTTATAGAAATGTGAAGAAACTATTAAAGTATTTTTTTTCCAGGGCAAACAATATACCAATATTGAGTCATCAGTAGATTTCAATGATCTATGTGTTGTCCCAAATACTGGCTTGAGCATGATGGCAGTGGAAGACCAAAAAATGCAAATTTACTATATACCATCTTTGGGTTTGTAATTTCTTTCGGAATTTGTGGTACTTTATTTCTTTTGGGAGCTTAGTGTCTGTTGTAGGAAATAAATAATTAATTTGTTTCCATCTATCTATTCATCTGACCAGGAGTTTAGCTCAATAACCTTGTAATGTGTTGTTAATTTAATATTTTAATGTCATGCTACATTTTTCTAATTTAGGCCCTGCACCAAGGTGGTGTGCTTTCTTAGACAATTTGACTGAAGAGTTGGAGACTTCGGCATCACAAACAGTATATGACGATTACAAGTTTGTTACTAAACAGGAATTGGAGTCACTAGGCTTAGATCACCTTTTAGGGACAAATCTTTTACGAGCCTACATGCATGGGTAAGAAATTCTTACTTAGAATTACTCTATTTCTGTATTCAGTACAAGTATTTATTTTGTCATGCAATTTCATAAAAACAATCTATGACGCATTATATTTTTATTGTTACCCAATTTTTGGTTAAGCTTGAAATTTTCGACTTTTTAGATACTTCATAGATGTACGTTTATACAAAAGAGCTAAATCGATTGCTGATCCATTTGCGTTTGAAGAATATAAGAAACGTAAAATTAGAGAAAAAATTGAACAAGAACGACCAGCTCGAATCAGACTGGATGATAACTTGCCTAAAGTTAATCGCGAGTTGGCTTCTCGATTGCTGGATGTTGATACGAAGAAGAAGAAGTCATCGGCTAATTTACTTAAAGATGATCGGTTTAAGGTAACACTTTGTTTTCTGCAGTTATGTATTTATTAAATATAATTATATCTAAAGTTTGAATAATTGTAAAATAGTATATTTAAAATAGGTATTGTATATTTATGTTGTAATATACATATATGTTTTATTACAGGCATTATTTGAAAACCCTGAATTTGAAGTTGATAAAGAAGCAGATGAATACAGATTACTCAACCCAGTGTTATCAAGATTAAGTAAATCTACAAATAAATCTGAAAGAAGCCAAGTGGAAGCAGATGATATGGAGGTAAATAATTATACAGAAGCGTGCATAGAAACGTTGGATGCGGTCAGAAATTCGAGGATTAATCCGTGGTGGCTATATATCGTACACATTTCCATCAGTTATTGGTTTGCCCTGGGATAGCTACTAAGTTTTATCTTTTCTACTTATCTAATATGCTCCAGCTCTTCAACAGTTGTTGGAAGAGAATCAGTGGGATAAATTGGGTTGCACACAAATATTATAAGCACAATGCCATCAGAAAAAATGATTATAAAATAATTATTATTCTAACTAATTTATCATTATTTCATTTCATACTAGGTTCATGAAATAGAGGACAAGGATTCAGACCGTGAATTATATGAATCGAGTGAAGAAAGTTCTGATGAAGATCGAACTTGGACAAAAGAAGTTAAAAAACAACACAAAATGATAAGAAAGAAGCAACAAGAAGATAATCCAGAAAGTGAAAACAAAATGTACGAATTCAGTACATCTTCAAAAACTACAAACATTAAAAGCCTTGTCCGCGTCAGCAAAAGTAGCCTGGGAGAACGACTGGCGAGAGAGGGCGCCACTGTGGTGACGGGATCTGGAGGCAACAAAGAAATGAAGTTTTCTATGAGAGGAAAGAAACATGATTCAGATAATCAGAAGAAAATGAAAAAACATTATGAAGAAAGGAAGAAAATAGTTAGACGGACAGGATTTTTGACTAAGAAAAAACTTATAAAAAAGTCGTAATTTCGTTTTAAATAAATAATATTTTTATGTTTGTTGGATTATCATTTTATTACAATAAAAATGTTAAAACAACCCCCTTGTATAGTTCAGACTAGGTTTTATGTATACGTCAACATATGTTTGATTATAAAGATCATAGTTTAAGTTACATAATGTTAAGCTGTTTAATAAAAGTTATATTTATAACCTACGAGAGAGGATTTGGTATCAAATAGGTTATTTACTATAGCTATATATTTGTAGAGACAGTGGTGGGTGCATAAAAACAATTCATTTTTCTTGATAATATGAGGTTATCAGAGTGCAACATCCATGACAAACAGTTGGTCAACATTTTAAACATATTTTATGAAGTCTGTTATTTTAGTTGTTTGTTTTAGTTTCGATTATTATTTTACTTCTATATAAATCAAATATTTTAAACATATTTGCCAACCTTTTTGCACGTAACATGTACTTTATATATAAGTATTATATAATAGCAATAAAATTAATGTCTTAACAGGACAAAACTATATTAATAGACCTTGAGTAATTAACATAACAAAGCGCCAAGCATAATATAATATCATTATAAATTTAACATTAATAGAAGTAAATATTTATGCGTATTAAATATTGGATTCCCAATGTTTATAACCTCTGAATAACATTCTGTATGCTTCAACTATCTATCAGTAAATAAAACACATTAAATTACAGTTCATTGCTTTTTACATTGACCGTGTTTGTTGCAATATTAATAAGTAGAATGTTATATAGTGTGGGTATTTATCAAATCATGACATACCTTGCGTGGGACAGCAACACGTAAATTAAAATTGGCAACTATCGTTTACAAATTATTTTATACATAATAAAATGCAAAACGATAATGGTTCTTACGGCAGTGGTAAGTAAATAAGTCTAACTCTTGACCGATCAGGTTCCCATGTAACCGCTAATATTTAAGATACAGCGCTACGTAGAACTATTAAAGATTTATCGTTTTGTATAATGTGCATAATGACTATAATTAATGTGTAGATATGGGCAATAAAGTGGATAATGTGAATTTTTTAAATGGTTGCGAAGCTAGTGATCTACTGGACAGCCATGTACTGGGTAACGAGAAGCTGGGCGTACCGGCGATGGAGAGATCCACCAGATCCAGTCTGGACGCTAATAGCGTCGATGTGAGTTCATTACATAATTTCATAATAAACTTTATAGATTTTTGAGTTTAAATACTAATAACATTGAATTAACTAGTTCTTCGAACTTTTATTTGTAGTCGATACCTATGTAATCTATTCATTGCAAGCTAGGACATAAAAAATAAAGGTCGTTTTGTTTTACAGATAGGCGAGATTACCGAATCTCCAGATACAGAATACATGAGTACTTCAGCAATTTTACACTACTGTAAATCTAAGGTGAACGCTAGTGGTAATACTGTTGTTTTTGGGAACATTAATATCAAAAACCATTAAACATATTATCGATTTCAGATATTACTTCCATATCTTAAACTTTTAACAATAATGGGTTTGCGACCAGTCGTGGATGTGTCCAACTCCTCCAAATATGCGATTTGTTTCTCGCATTACCACACTGCACAGGTAGCAGTGTTTATGTTTTTGGGATATATTCTACAATATATGGCGTGCTTTAGGTACGTTCATGACATATTTTGTAATTGTTATGTTTTAGGCGTTACTTATCTGATAGGTACGGTCATTTTTTCATGCTAGATCGAGATTTAGCTTATACCATACATTAGCAGTTAAGAAAATCTATACGCTTGAGACTTTCTTCATTATGCCGTCAAATTCTCAATGCAAACGACGAGCGAGATAGATTAAAAAAAACGAATGTATTACATATTTCTTTAAGAGCCCTGCAAAAAGACCCGAAATGGTAGATCAATTGTATAACATAAATGTATATAATATATTCAATGCTATGTTTCTATTTCCATCTAGTAAATCTATTTATCATCGGTTACCTATATGGAGGATATTAATTTTATTAACTAGGCAGGTAACGATCTCTATAATTACCTTTCGTCAGTAAAATGTTTTCATTTTTCAGACGAGACAGGGGTTTCTGTTATAAACTAGTATCACTTGCTTTAACATCTTCCTTGGAATATGATAATTATAAGCAAGTATGTTACGGAAATGTAACATTCACATACATTGGGCCAAGTATATTACATTTCACTGGCTTTCTGTACGCGCTGTATTTGTTTAGAATATCAGACAATGAACAATTGCAGAACCTTATGGAAAGGGTAAGGAATAGGTACATTATGAAAAATATTTTAATATAGTATGTTAAAAATTAATTATCATCGTTAATATCTTTTAATATGTGTATCAGGTATTTCTGCTGTCGTCTTATGCTCCACAAGGCATGGCTACCGCTAAACCGAAGCGTCTGCTTCGCATGCTGTGGTTCTTTATTATCCTTAGTATAATATGGATGTGTATATCGCTATGTTCAGTGAACCTAATGTTGGCTCAAGGAACCATAATGTTCAGGTGGATGGAATCAAGGTATGCCGTCACACGATTTTTGTACATTACTTGTTTTTAAGTGTGTCTTCAAAACCGCGATTTTGAGAAGGTAAGCATTAAAATAATTGCGGCACCAGTGTTTAAATATGTCGTACAAATAATTTATACCAATAAAATGTATGGTCAGTGGATTTCTCTTACTTAAAATTTGTATTTATGTATAAGTTTATTATCCATATAGCTTACTATATGGATAAGTTTAGCTATAAGTGGTCTACTTCCTTTTTTCCAAATTTATACATATCTTCAGATTTTAAATGTAAAAATAACTACAAAACATACCTACTTTTGCTTTACAGTTCCAACGATGTTAGGCTTGTATTAAAGATTCTACTTATAATATGTACTTTAATTCATGACATGGTACAAGCAACCGTCATTACAAGTTATTGTCTACAAGCTCAATTGCTGCAGGCTCACCTTATGTTTCTAAGGGAACGTCTGCTAAATAGGACCATTACGCCTTTAAATTGGATGAGAGTAAGTATTCGTTCGGCAGGATATCTTATAGAATACAATATAACATACATTATAGTGAAGGTTCATATTAAAATGTATTAGATGTACCATCGCCACAGATTGTTTTCCTAATAGCAGCGGTATAAAACTTTTTTAACTCGAAGGGTATATGGCACGTGTAATCACAATTCATCACAGGTAATCATTTGGTGATACATTTTTATAATATACAGTAACCACTTAATTTGAGTTAGATTGCCCGGGGGCCGCTACCGTAATATTATTGTATCAATCTACGTGTTTAATATTGTTTTTTTTTTATAGGAAATAGCCGAATTTAGAAAGTTGCTGAAATATCTGAATGATGACCTAGCACCCGCCGTCTGTCTGTTCACGATAGTGAACGTCTCGTGGGCAGCGTCTGGCGTCATGTGGCTGCTAAACCTTGATAAAGTGGACACCGGTACGGAGCCTATAGCGGGGATCAGCGTTCTCAACCAGTTACTGTGGATTTCAGCCGTCGTAGTACCTTTTGTGCAGGTTAGGTGAACACTTTCAAGCTTGTTGTTGTTTAATTAAGCGATCAATACTGATTTTATGTAAATTAAGTGTATAGTGCTTGAATCTCTGGCCTCATCATAAGCTGTATATTAACACTTGCGACTGAATAGTAGCTAATAATACTTAGGTATGTTTGTTATCCCATTTTTAAGCAATATTTTTCTAATTATGTATGCATTAGTTACTATATAGTATAATGGGCGCTTAAAGTTTTATTTCGCAAATTAAGCCGTAGGTTAAAGCCAGTTGGTAACTATTTTATAAACATGCGTAATTATATAAATGTATAGATAAAGTCCTTTTGGTGTAACTACACTATAAGCAGTAGCTTTACCAAATTTTTCAAATAGATCTTATTATTAAGCGATATCTGCGATTGTTTCCGCCTTAGCAAAGTTTTCATTAGCATGAAAGTTACTGTGTGGGATATATATACTCATGATTAAAACAGCAAATAAACAAGCAGTCGTAGTTCAATTAAAAATAGTGGTAGTGATAGTAAAATTTCTACAAAGCTTTGGAAATATTACATTTTTTTTGTTATCATGGCCTTAAATTTTAAAATTTAATGACAAATTTAGTAAAAAACATCGTCATTTCCTCTTTAATTTACAACGTTGTCATTCACGCCATTTCAGTTTGATGCCGATCTTAATGTTCCTAAATGACAGAATTTTAACCTACGTGCCCGTTAATAGACGGCATAAGTGTAGATAAATCGCCGCAGGGTTCGTTTTATTAGTATGTTTGCGGCAGGCGGCGCGGTTGTCGCAGGAGTGCCGGCGCACGCAGTCGGTGGGGCACGAGGTGTGCGCGCGGCCCTTCCTGCACCAGGACACGTCGCACGAGGACGTCAGCACGGTGCTGGCGTACGCGGCCACGCTCAAGCTGCGCGCCGAGCTGTGCCGCTGCCCCGTCGCCGGCCGCTACCTGTGCCTGCTGCTCACGCTGGCGCTCGTCGCACTCTTCGCCCTGGCCATGCTCCACTACTTACAGTGAATTCCACCTAAACTACCTACTGGATAGATTATATTTAGTACGAGTATTATAACTAGCGATGAGCGTTCTAAAATGAACCTATTGTAAAAATTAGGGAAAGACATCTTAAAAGCCTTTATATAACTTTAGAATAACGCCGTTAAACTTGTTATTAAAGGGATTAATCAATAATTTACTACTTGTAGGTAAAGTACTTACGACACAGAACTTATTCGTCGTAATAATTGCCAACTACCACTTGTCCACATTGTGCAATTGTTGGAGAAATTTCATAGTGGTTTAGTAATAAAAAGCATGCTTGTATACTTGATTTTATATGCAATGGAAGTGAAATAAATTCGCACTCCGACTTGAAATCAATCATAGATGCTTCGATATTCCTGAAAACTAAATAAGATTCGCTTCCAAAATGAGACTTCAATCGGGAAACCAGAATAACACCATATTAGGCAGAAACAGGCGTGGCAGCGGTATTATGATAGTTAAACGTAATTATTTTAGTTTTAAATATACCAAGTATATTTGATTAAGTAGAATTGAAATAAAATACATTAATTGTTATGTATTATCTCGTTTATTTATTTTTAAATGCATCATAATTGGCACATACCATGGCAACATTAATTTGTATAATTAAACTAGCTATAAAGAGTCCGACAAACCAAATTAATAATTAACGTGGCCACTGGGGAGACTTCTGCGAAATGTAATTTTTATTATGAATTCTCATAGAGTAAATCCCCATGTTAATAGATTTTTTATTCATATTGTATACAGTTGGAACCACACTTAAAATGTTAACTTGCTTTAGCAAAATTTTCATGTCCCGTTTACGACTGATTTGTCGGACGTAAACATCTTTAACATTTTTCTTAATCGTTAATTGTATATAAATCTACTAAAATACAATTTTACTATATATTTTTTTATGAAATCATTCAAAAGGTATATAACAACATATATAGTTATATTTAC
>DWON01001667.1:0-23482 GCA_018251015.1 Phocides pigmalion okeechobee
TGTTTGCAAGCCCGTTTGGTACTCTTCTCACTTAAAAAAGAAAATCCGTTAATGGCAGCAACAATATGCAAGTGATTGGAACCAGTTACCTTGTATAGAAAGCCGAATTCTTAACCAATAAGCTATATCTAGAGTACAGCAAGATACTTGTTTGGAAAGGATGGAATTTTTTTAACCTTTATTCAGAGATACTATTTTGAAGATTACCCGATCCTTGCTCTGCTTATTCAATTGTGTACCTGATCGTAAATTTCGGAACACCAATAGTACCCGAGTCAGCTGCAATCTTTGTTAATCATAACTTCTCGGACAACTCAAAACTCACTCGTGTTTGTGGTTGTACATGGATGTCTATGCGACTACTTAACTTCAGGTATTTTGCAAACTCGTTTGATACTTTTCTCAAAAAAAAATACGAGTTTTTTTTAGAAAGAAAATTGGTCATGAAATTTTGTTGCTGGCTCACGGTCTACGACCATGAACCACGTATCGTGGACAATGGCTTGTATAAACGTGAACTGCGGGCCATCGTAGTACATGCATGCGCACTAAATTATACTGAGCTCAATTTCCGACTAAAGCAATTGCTTGTGTTTCACACATATTAGTACTTATTTACAGTCTGGGTTCATAAACATGATTGGTTCGATTACATTAGTAAATCTGAACTAAGTTAAACCATTCTATCAAACATTTCCTAATTTCAATCGCAGTTCATTAGGAGAAACTATTTATAACACATATCTATGTAATAGTGATGATAATGAGTTACATTCAGAACAGAAACCCGTTCTGTGTAAGATTGTTCATGGATTGAGCTGAAGTGGCTACTTATGATTTAAAAGTAGTAAATAAACGTGCAGGCCATCTGATGTTAAATGGTCTCTGCAGCCCATAGACATCTACGTCCAACCTTGAACAAGATTAAAATCCTGCCTAACATATATTGCGTTGCTACTCCTGACGACTGAAATGATCGCCTCGCTTGTAAATGTAGCCGGCAAACACTTCTCTCCAACCGAAACACAAGAACTGTTTTACAGTGCATTATGAGAACGGCGATAGTACAACTCCATATGAATTGTCCAGTACCTTGATTGGTACCTTGCAACTGTTTGATCTCTTTTTCTTTTTGCTTCCTTCTTACACGTTTGTGTGAGAGTAAAGGGGTAAATTAATTTTATAATATGATTTTAAACTAATGTAAGTCACAAATAGTGCAAAGTTCAGCGCGTAAATATATAGTTAGTGTGGTGTATCGTGATTTGGAACCCAAAAATAACGAACTAGACTTAGGGTAAATTGATCAATTCACCACAAAAACATCTGTTAACAGTTTGACTTGCCACCGCAGTTTCTCGATCAATGCACGATCAATGCAACTAGTTTGAAATATCGGTAATCAAAATAAAAAATCGTTTGTCGAGAGTCGTGTGTCGTTCTGTCGTATATAAATTTTAGCCTGACGAACCTGGGTCACCTGATGGAAAGCAGTCACCGTCGCCTATTAACGTTTTCAACACCAAAGGGGTCGCCAATGCATCGCCGGCTTTGAAGGAGACGTCTCTTAATACCATTCTTGAAGAGTCCCATGTCATAAATACTCGAAATACCTCGAAAGTAAGCTGTCTCGGAAGAAAAATAGCTTCATATTGTTAATATGTCTATATAAACTCGATCAAATTAATTGCCCGTCTCAGTTCAGAAATGGCGACCATTCTCGATGGTTCGCTAGATTAACCGGAAACCTGTTCGCTGTTTCCATGTAGACGGACTGCGCATATTAAGTACGGTGCTGATTGGCGCTTGGCGTGCCGAATAGGATTACTTGCCAGCTTTCCAAGACATCTATTTTATGAAAACACTCGCCTGTAGTGCACTAAAGGGCCTTGTTTATAGAAGTATAATCAATATGAGTCAGACAGAAAATATTTGACAGGAAAATTTCGATCGGAGAGATACCACCGCTGCTCTTGTAATCCGCCGTGAAGCAACTCTAATATTTCAGTGGGACAGGGGCGGTTGCCGGCTACACTTTGATGTGACGTGACCATCTTAGTCCTCAGGAGTAGCAACGCATCTACGTACAAGCTCTCATAAGAGTTCAGTCCTGTTTGAGGTTTTATGTAGGTATCTATGGGCTGTAGCGACTATTTAGCATCAGGTGGACGATATAATTGTTTTCTTCTCTCACATAAAATAAATATCCCAGCTAAGATTCCGGCAGATGTTACGGGGTTCCATTCTTTGGCATCCCATTTTTTCCGGAGGTATCTGTATTAAATATTAATTATCACTTCCTTTATCGGAGAAGAAAAGCATCAAGAGTTAAATCTAAAATACATTCAAATTAACATAGTTATTCTAACGGATTTTATGAGTAAAATAAGAGTCGATTTTGAACAAGATTTTCATTGTTACAAAGCCAAATGATTTAAGCTGTGTGACAATTATGGTTTAATTTACGAACTTTATAAAAGGATATATTGGGACATGCAGTATATGTTAAAAGAAATTAGGGACATCATGTTATTAAAGATAAGTGTCCTTCGCGAGCTTGTGTCGGAAAGATCGGCAATATTTACACACAAACGGCTAACAACTAAATTTATTACCGTACACGGTCACGCTTTAACACAATAAAGCGGACTGTAATTCACACTAACTTCACGTTTCGAGCTAAACAAACTTTCGTAGAGGAACAATTTTGCATCATTTACACTCCTAATAGATGGTGTAGTAAAATGAATTACATCGGAATGAAGAAGTTTCTGCAGCTTTTTGCTGTTGAGAGCAGATGCTTCCAAAAACACGATGTGAATATACATGTGTACATCGTATAATATCGTGTTCCATCTCATGTAAACAAGAGGCGTCTACCTTAGTCCTCAGGTATAGCATCTGCGATCGACTTCAAGTAGGACTCTAATTCTTTACGGAGTTAGTTACAGATGCCCATAGCGACGATGCCACTTATCATCAGGTGAACTATATTATTTTTTATGTTTGAAGAGTAGCAAACGAGCATGCAAAACACCTGATGTTAAGTAGTCGCACCTTTAAACCACCCCCACATGTTTGTTTGCTACGTCTGTTTTATAAAACGAAAGGTATGGAGCTTCATGCGCGATCAGGAATAGACTGGGTTGCCAGTAGTGAATCGTATGCGCTTTTGTGCTTCTCAGGGCATGTTAAGTAATCAGTCTCTCTGACTATCGATAGTTGGCAATCTTTAAATCTTGACAGAGGTGCTATGAATGGCTTGAAATCCATTTTTGAGACTAGTTAACCACAATCCTATTCCTCTATCTGTACGTATTGGGGCAGTGTAGTAGAATAAGTTTCACCTCTTCCTCAAATGTGGATATAATCCCTCGACTAGGGGTAAAAAAGTGTTACAACCATTTATATAATATAGACAACAGATTTATTATATTTAATTGAGGAGCCAAAGGCAAGTCCAATAGTTAATATGTGGTCTTTGTCATCCACGGACATCAGAATCTATAGTCAATCCTAAACAGGATTGGAGTCTTATTTATGATTGGCCATAGATGCGTTCTAATACGATCATAATTAGAGTCAAATAAGAAGCAATTTCATATGCTAAGTGTAGAAACGTAAATATGTATAGTATGCAAAGTGTAGTTAGTGGTTACAGCCCGTGAACGTATACATACAAATATAATAGGTTTGAAGTCTTGCCTGAGGTAGTACATAGATACGTTGGCACTCCTGAGGACCTAGATAGATACCTTGTTTCAACCAAGTCTCTCTACATCTCCAAGTGAAGCACAAGAGTTTCTTTACAGTGGATTATGAGTATGATATATACCTATCATACACGAGATATAACTCTCGGACAAACTACAGTTCTACCATCGATCACAACGAATTGATCGATAATTTTACATTAATATATTTCACGATGTACTCGTATATATTATGGATATAGAAAAATACAAATATGAGAAACATATCATTAAAATGTCTACCTGTCTTAAAATGGTGCCTGGAGCATTTATTATTTTTTTATTAATATGTTAAGCTAAGCTAAGCTAAAGATGCTAAATTTAATAAATTATGAAAGTTAAAAACATGATATATAAAAATGATAACTAACTTTACATCGAACTACTTGTTCAATTTAAGGTCCTTGTATCCAAAAATCATTTAAGTTGCTTGGCAAATGTATATTTCATAGCATTTTGTTGTGTTGCGCTGCTATAACCATTTCACACGAAGCGTACATCCACTTCGTATCCATAAAAAAGACACGCACCAATTTATAATCATTTACTAAACTGACGTGGCGAGGGGAGAACGCCGTTTTGCACTTTGCACTCGAGTTGAAAATTAAGTCAGAACCCGCACTACCGCAGCCTTGATTAAATGAAGTGGTCTGGTTTGTTTTGCCGCAGTACAAAGCGTTATTGGATGTGTAGTCATAGGCACATGCCAATCAGCCTAACTATTGAACGAGGCGTGAGATCCGCTGAATTGTGAAACAGTTTAATTAGTGCTTATGCAGCCGTGAAGGTGTAAAGTTGGAACGAGCACAAAGTTACTCAAGTCTTCCTAACTTTCCAACCTGTTTATTTTACACATTCTAACAGAATATATATGTCAATGGTTTAAATAATGGCGTACCTTTCTAAAGATATAATGTAGAAATACGTTTTAGGTTTTTAAAGGAAAATTAAAGATAAATTGATGACTTTGTGAATTATGCGAATTATACGTAATTATACGTCTCTTTACAACTTACTAAAGAGTTCTTCAAAAAGTTTTAAAATATTATTCGAAAACGAGTATAAAGTCTACGAACGCGTTTGACAACGTGACGTACTGTGATTCTTGTTATTTGTAGAGGAAAAATGTGACTGGTTGGTTTTCTCTTAATATTATTATTTTACTAATCATTTTCTATCTTTTCATGAGTCTCGCGTAGTCTCTCTAATTTTCTGCTATACTGAAATATTAAAGTTGACGTAGTCATGCAGTTCCTAAATAAATAAAGTAGATAATTCGAATTGAAGGAGTAACGCGGAGTTCTATCTAAATCCTCACTTTCCGCTCGCAGAAAAAGAATTTATTTCTCAGCGTGCAAGATATTGAAAGCTCAAGGTAAGATTGAATTTTAACTGTAAAAAGGGAAAGTTTAAGCAAAAAATGAGACCTTCATGACGTTACGAGAACTTTTCATACGTTGACTGCACTGATAGATTAAGTAGAACCAATATTTGCAATAATTATCAGATTTTAACGAGTACAGTAAGACAAAGTTACAATTTTGGAGAGTTGTGGCTAAAAAGATTTTTATTTTAAAGAACAATGCACAAAAACAATGACCGATTTAAGTGGACCGTTATTAGGACTTTATTTTATATAACAGAAGTCTACACACATTGCTATTAGACATCGACTTGCCCCAATATGTGTGATTTTTAGGCCTCTAAATCCCGAGGATTTCAGCTGCCTTATTACGGCCTTTTCATAAATTGTAATAAGTGTTAAATATTATTAAAATTAAGTATAGTATTTGAAGAACGCAGAAGCATTCTATCATGTGTATGCATAATACTAGGATACTTTTGAGTTATAAATGAGTTATTTTAATTGGTATAATAACGAGAATGTTATTATTAGTACAACATGCAATATAAAGTAACTACGAAAATTTTATAAGCACAAAAATGAAGATAAAGTGAAGTGGATGGTCGACCTGTTTGTGAATAGGTACTGTAATAAAATTAACTTCGCGTTTACAAAATAAGCCGTAAAAATCTAAAGTAGGCAATCTGTTGCCGAGATACTTATGCCACTTAACTGAATTAGAAAAAAGCTGGTAAGTTGATTAAATACGGAATACGATTCATAATTGTTACTTTTCTATATAGATTCGACCCTTTTTAATAGTTACAATCGTCGACTATTTACAACTTTTTTTTTGGACGAGACTCTGATATCTACAAGGTGGGAGAACTCGAGTTCGACCGATGAGGTACCACCATCGTCCTCATAATCCGCCGTAAAGCACTACTTGTGTTTCGGTTGAAGAGGTGTGGTTGCCGGCTACACTTTGAAGCGAGACGAATATCTTAGTCCTCAGGAGTTGCAACGTAACTACGTTCGAGCTCAGATAGGATTTAAGTCTTATATGGTGGTGGTACGTGGATGTCTATAGTCTGCGAATACATAACATCAGGTGATTTGCATGCTTGTTTGCTACTCTTCTCACAAAAAAAGAAGATTACAATTTTTTATTGATTAAAAGAATGTATAAAGTATAATACATAGAATGTAAGTAGTAAAAACATGAAGGCGACCAACAATGAAGTACAGAATAAATCGTGTTTACAGTACCATAAAGTTGTAAGGCCGAGCGGAAACTTAAATAGCCCGGATGTAATGAATTTAAAGCTTTATCTAATTTTTCAAAGTTATCGTTATTAGGAGCATTAATTTTAGCTATTGAACTAGTTCCTTACAATAAATAGCTTTTTATGTTTTTTTTCAGTGCCAACTAATTTTTATGATACTGTTTTTGTTCGTCTATAATATTTTCCTATTATATATATTTAGTTATAAGTAATTTATTTATATATGTCCAGAATATATTGTCACATAAATATTGTTGATATAACAGTTAATTGTTTTGTCGTACGATAACTGACTTTATTTTGTTTAACGTAAGCATAACAAAGAACACCTAAAAACTGATACATTCTACACCTTACCTGAATGATCTACGGGAAGTCTGTTCCCATGTATGTTGCCAGAAAACCTGGCCGCATTCCCACGCGAAGGCGATCGCAGAACTCTGTGCGAGATATAAACTAGCCTTTGTTGCAGTAACACACTCTATCAAACAATAGTAATTGTTTGAAAAATATTCCAGTACGGATCCCACTACTTTAAGGGTTCAAAGCCAAATGGAAGAAACGTGTAATCACTACTAAATACATCTATCGTTCTTTCCCATCTCAGTTTATTAAATATAAGAAGCTTTTAACAGTATCTCCGTTTCCCATTAATCAATAATCCACACTGAAAAGAATTCTTTGAAAAGAATTGAAGAGAATTGTTAGTAATTGAGTTGCAGTGTAGTTCAATTATCTATACTTTATAAAACTCATGCAAAACTTAAAGAGGTCACTTCTATAAATCAAGTTAAACCTGAAGACTCCTAACATTTTTTCAAACGCCCTTTGCGGTACACTGAATTTTTTGAGACATGGCTGAAATGTCTGCACGCGTATATTTTTTAATATAAAATTAATAAGTCTATTAACTTTTATTTATAGTTTTGAAATAAGAAATACAATTTTATATTTATATATTTTTAATAAAAAAAGGATTTAGAATGTTATATGTTTTTATGTGAGAAGAGTATCAAATGAGCATTCAAACCACCCGATGTTAAGTAGTAGCAGCCCATAGACATCCACGTACAACTACAAACACCACTAAAATCCTATCTGAAGTCCAACGTAGAACCATTGCTACTCCTGAGGACTAAGATGTTCGCCTCGCTTCAAAATATAACCGGCAACCGCACCTCTCCAACCGAAACACAAGTAATGCTTTACGGTGGATTATGAGGGCGGCGGTGGTACCTCCCCGTCGAACTATAGTTCTCTCACCTCTAAATAAATAATAATAAATAATAAAACTACGTTGATATACTCTGCATGTAAATTAAAAATTGTTAACGAATGTTATGTAATGTAAGAGAATCGTGGCTCTTAGTGCATCTTGACTGAATATTTTGGTTATATTAAATCTGATTTCAAAGCAAGTACTCGTGCTACTGTTTCTGTTTGAAGGGTTTCCTAGCGAACAAATAAAATATAAAGCATTTTGCCAGTCCGATGCTATATTACTTGTTATGTCAGGTGAACAGGAAACTGTTTATCCTAAATCATTTTAACGGTATATGTGCATTGGATATTGCAACTTTTAGGAATGCATTATCTTATGCTATTCTCAGAAATGGCTGAACCGATTTCAGTGCGATTTTCATGAATTCTAACCTTTACTTAACAATTTGTATACGTTTCATTTGAAATACTCTATATACTTAAAAAGTATTTGTCAATTTAGAAGTCAAATGGGCCTGCGCATATGAGAACATTTGTTGTTAGAAAATCTAGAAAAAGTCGCAGTTCGGAATTAGTTACTTGTCACAATAATTACCACTTGCTTGCTTCCTTAAACAATGAGGGAAAACATCGTGATGAAACCTACAAGGTTTAAAGTTCTTCATATAGTCCTAAAAGATGTAAGAAGTTCTCCAATCTGCATTTAGCTAGCATGGTGCACTATAGTGGAATCATTTTCATTTTGGGAGAAGATCGTTGCCTAATATTGGGATAGTAATCAGTTGATGATGACAAAGAGGAAATAAAAAAGTTACGCTTACTAGTTAGCTTGTTCGGTAGCTACTTCTATTTAATAAAGAAACAAAAAACAGTTAAAATGTTCCTTTCCTTCCCCTTCTAGGAACCAAACATTTAATCTTTACTTGTAAATAAATTAAATCTATATACGAATTTATATCGCAACGCGCAACGAATACATTTCACGTTCGCAATAGTTGCAATCATTCAAGTTTAGATCCTCATCTAGCCAACAACCCCATCTCCCCAGTGAGCGCTACATTTTTCATACATGTTCTGTCTTTCTGGTAATCAAATATTCTGGTTTTAACTGGACATTGTTTTTTTAAGACGTGTAGCATATAAGGTATTGTATATAATACAAATATCATGTAAAAGTATATACTTTTACATGACATTAGTGTCAATATATCAAATCAATACAAATGTCATGTACCAATAATATCTTAGAGCGAAACAAGTACATAAATATGCTAAATATTCAAGACGATGTAAAGTAGAGCGTAGCGTATCACAATAAATTATACACAATTGAAGCCTTACGTTAAATAAACATATTAAATAATTAATTTTATGTCCAAATACGAAAAGAATATCGTCACGTAAATATTTGTCTTATATCTAAAATGCTTTAAGTATACATTTAAACTGCGGTAGAACCGCCATACCCGTTTCTAGCAGAAATCAATTATTGTGTTTCTTTGGAAAGTAGCATAGAAACTTGCAGTCCATCTGATGGTAAATCGTCATTGCAACCCTTGGGCATCTGTACCCAAATGCATAAAGGAGAAGAGTCTTACTTAATGTCGATCACAGATGCGCTGCTTCTCCGGAAGGCTGTCTCATTTGTAAGTGAACCGGCAATCGCACCCTTCTACCAAAGACAAGTAACCTTCATGTTAATTGATGTGGAGGTGGTACCTCCCCAGTCGAACCATATAGTGTTGGAATCGAATCTACAACCTCTAGCTTAATGGTCTGGATCACCACTCGACCAAGAGGTCAATCAAAATAATAATAAATAATTCCCTTTCGAGAGTACATACATATTTCATACTCATTCACTCTTTGCAGTAATCAAGGCCCCTTTTCGATGAAATTTTCATTATTAAAGTGCGTATCGTGGAGGCAGCTTTCATAAGCTAAGTAGCCATCCGATAAGATTTACTGGGTAGCTGTGTCAGCAAAGAGGTACAAAAGATACTGTATTAATGGGAGTATTATGAGCTCGAGTATGAAATTAAATTTATTATCGATTAATTTTGGCAATATACATAATTTAGAAATATCCGACATTTAAAAAGCGTTAATCGTGAGTAACCGTTATGAATAAATTCCGCAAAGATATTAATTTAAAATCTTAGAAATAGACATTAATTTTAGTATTTGCTCATTTTCGTACTAACGCGTTTTCATTATTTCAACTTCATGCTCGTATCCATTTAGCAATTCGTATTTTGGTCAAACGTCTCTCTTGTTATGTTACCTTAAGGTTACCTTAAGTAAAGGCTCGTATTTCGATTGGGACGCCAGCACCACAACTTTTAGGCTATATATCCGTTTCAACAGACTGCTAAGGCAAAAGCACCGATTTAAAAAAATATTTGATAAACATTTATATCACAATATTTATCATTTTATAATAATTTCAAAGTCATTTGTTTTATTTCAGGTTTTTGTCAATATTGCAATTCGCTACTTTCTATATATATGTATATATGTGATAGTATTGTGGTTATCTGTCTATACATGTAATACAATACTATTAGCTTTATTTGGCGTCGTCGCGTGTTTACAAACATAGAAAACTTGATACTTTGATTCCTCACTGGGAAACGTTACAGCAAATTTAATAATAAATAGTAATTTATTTCTGTCGCCTTTCATTTTTTGTTTTCTTATGAATCAAAGATAGACAAATACATCAAAACGATTCGCTATCTGTAGATAAACCAGAAAGAATTAAAAAATGTTTGTCCACGTGAATAAAATTGCGGACAATAGCCAGTAACAAAAAAAATACTTTAGTATCTCTCAATATTTTATTTCCATCATATGTGAAGCAAAATGGAATTGAAATAACTCTCAAATAGTTCAAGTGTTACTGTATTTAACAGGAAAAACGTTGCAAAATTGTCGTCTGTGATAAATCATAACAGTAAGCCGGAGTTTTCTGCCGAATAGGACTACAAACACCGTTTAGATTAAAGAATGGGCATAAAGCGTCGATTTGCGTCCAAAACAAAAACAGAAAGAATGTATTTCAATCACAAAATCCGGACTCTAGTGTGCGACTGCAGATATGAAAGTTGACCCGTTTATCGTTGGCGATACCGCGGACAAAAGGTTTAGCTCCGAATAAATCCTGTTATGTGACTGTCAAAATCTTTTAACGACGTGTCACACGGGATGAATGGGGCTACCTCTGAAAGGGAAGAGAAACGGATATTGGTCAAAAATAATGGAATATCCAACTTCTTCATATTGTAACCTTAAACCCATGGGGAGTACAAACAAAAATGCATTTTTCATTTTTGGTATTCAATCCATCCGTTAACTGCATGGTTTCTATTTTTTTCTTACAAAAAGTTAATAAAAAGTTTGTTGTACATTGCAGTGTTGCTAATAAAGTTATTGAGGTTTTATATCTCCTGAATGTAAGGATTTTGTAGCTACGCCTAAGGTTTGAAGCCTGCAATTATATACCTTAATGAGGTATTATGGAATTATTATGCGTTACGATTATCAGTGTTAAGTTTCATTATAAATCATTATTATCAATAATGTAAGAATCTTTTACGCCAATAAACAGAAATACGCGTGGATGTAGTTACTTCCTGCTATAATTTCCTATCTAGATTTATAACTAAATACATTCGACCACCCATTACACGTTACAGACAGCTCGAGTCACAGTTGTCTGCAAAAAAGCAAAATATGCCAGCATTTTTCTTCGTTTCGGCGCTTCCGTGACACTTCAGTTTTCAGAGAGATATTAAAGGATAGAAAGCATTTCAGGCGTAGGAAAAATAAATTATCCCAAGAGAAAGCTTATGTTGGCTTTCAAGATGCTCCGATATTATACCGCGCTTTACGTTTCTATCACGTTCCGGATTAAATTTTAGATAAGTCGTAAATATTATTATTAACCCGACTCATGGTAATCCAATGTCTATAGTAGTTCATCTGTTCTTGCACTTGTAAATGTTGATATAATGATGCGTTTCGTAGTTCCAGCCACTTATACTACTTTATTTGAGTTTAAAAGTGGATTAATTACATGAAATCTTCACGTAGATGTATTGTCAAAATCAGTCTAGTGGTTTTAGGGATTTGTTGGAAAAATAAAAATCAAGTTTCGCGGGACGTCTGACAAATTTGAAAAATCGAAATTATTTTGTACAAAAAATATGCAAAAACAACATTTTGTTTATTTCTATTTTTTATTTAGGAAAAACATTATCAATTATTTTTAAAATATTATTTATTACAAAAAAATATTTAAAAAGTACATTGAAATTGAGAGGGTCCAATTCTTTTAAACAGTGACTTCTGTATTACACGTACGTCTGCCTTAGATGTTTCATATCAACAAGGTTAATTCGAAATCATCAACGGTCAAACAATTTGTAAGTCCGTGTCAGTACACAATGTGAGCATTAAATGCTTGGATTTACAGAACTTTAGCATAAAATTAGAAAATTATCAATTTTGGCAATTAATTGTTTTTGTATTGTATTGTATTGTATTATATTTGAATCTGGAAAATTAGATTGCGTTCTTAACTTTTTTACCAATCCCTACTAAGACCCTGTTTTAGGAAGAGTATATAAAATGCTTTAAATCCAAGCCTTTTCATGATATCCATACTCGCATTCAAATTTAATTTTGAAGTTTATCATTCTCGTGAAACACTCAACACAACTTAGTATATTAAACTATTAATTATTAAACTCTGAGCAACGCCAAACATCAGCAAAGTATACATTGCCATGGTTCTTAGCTTAAATGAGTTTGAAACGCTAGGTCATAAACTGGGGACGTATCGAAACATAACTCGGTTACATTGTTCTCTTCGATAAACACAATTTATCCTAAGCCCGAACACAGTACAAATGAGTATGCAATATTTTAAGAGGTGTACGGATTTTAAACAATTTTGTGCATAGCAATATCTCATAGGTGTAGGTACTAGAAGTCCATTATTGTACATGATGGAAGTAAGCAAGAACAGGAGTCATCATTTACTACCATCGCCGGACCCGAGACGCCGTTCGCTCGTATATAATAACTTCATGCATAAACAATGAAAGTCATCCTAACGCAACGTGCTCCTTCCTACCAAGCTACAGAGTCCGTTCATAAATTTCGCCACACATAAAAACATCCAAGATATCCATTTTTAGTTCCAGACTTAACCTATTTATTATCGTTTTTACTTTCATGAATAAAGACGGACGTAATTTGACTTTTGTCCCTTTGGTAATGATTTTTTTGTTAAAACTCTTATTTTTGCTACACGGTCGTCGAAACTCCAGCAGTGCTACTAAAGTTGGCAAAAAACAATACATTTCCATGATAAAGTTCCATTTAACCAGTACTGTACAATGAAATACATTATAAAAATCCGTTTTTTGTTTCGGATTCAATTACAGTTTCAAAATACACTGATGTCGAACACGGAAAGGGGAGATGAGCAAAATAAATATGAATATGTGATAGCCATGTCATCATGAAAAGAAATATCAAACTTTGCATTCCTCACAACATCTCCGTCATATTAGCTATAATTTTTTCGTCTCCCCGCTTCTGATTTATTGCGAGGGATGTGTCTTACGTTATATATTTCCCCATCCGTACGGCACATTGTATCGTCGCCGAGTAAAATAAAGCGACTTTGCGAACTGTAAAACATCGAGAGGATTCTTAAGTACGATTAAGTACGAGCTGAGAGCAAGTCGCTGTGAAATATGTCATGCTTGAAGGCGATTGTTTGTCACATTGAAATTGTCAACGAATTCTTTCAAGGGGCCCGTATATATTGAAAACAAAGATAAAATATAGCGATGCGATTCGGCATTATTAAATTTTCAGTTTTATTAACGCTATATGGAATTCCAAGAAAGTAGAAAGTTCAATGTTCAGAAATATTTGTTTACTACATAGATAACACTTTGGATATCCGAGGTTGTAATCCTAGTTAAATCCTCATTAGAAACTAGTTTTAATTTTTTATTAACAAAATTTGCTAATTTTGTTTGATTACGTGGCCTGCACGGTCATCTGCTTATGAGCGTGCAGGCCACGTAATCGTAAGTAATTGCTGCAGTCCATGGACCCTTCCAATTTAAACAAATCCAACAAAGCCAAAGTCTACATTTATGCTTATAAACGACGCGACAATCTTAATCCTCGGTAGCAACGCATCCACTGACGACTTTAATTAGGACTTGACCCTTTTTGAGGTTTTATGTATATGCACTGCATATGAGCCGAAGCGATTACTTAATATACGTAGCTTGCGGATTTGTTTGATACTCTTCTCATATATAAAACCTGAAATGATATCCCGGATGAGCTGTTTAGATATTATAATGTGTATTAAGTCAGGATAAAGAAGAATGTCCGCAAGGCACTGAAGCTAGTTTCATGAAAACGTCAGTTCGGAAAGTAAAAAATCTTTTCGAAATAACTTTTCGGAACATATGACAGTGGAAGTAACTTCGCGAAAGTTTTTGAGGCAACGGAATACTTCGCCACTTGTTTATTACCTTAACGAACTGGATGCGGTCTCGTTAGAATTAATTTGCGAAACTACTTTAGTTCAACTTACATTTCTGTAGAGCCTTTGAAAACATGATACTTTAAGTTTTTATTTATAAAAAAATTCCGAGCGAAAAGGCAGACGGTCCACTGAATGGAAAGAAGGCACTTTCGCTTATGGACACATGAAATGGCTATCAGAAAAAATGCTAATACATCACCAACTTTGAACGACAGCTCTCTTTGCACCTCTTTAGAAAAATACCATGTTATAACGTTTAGTGAATATCTCGAGAGGAAGTTCATTCCACATCTTGCATATACATGGTAAATAAAACTTGGAAACCGATTTGTGGACGACTTTTAGTATCAGCCATCTATGGTATTTATGTTCCCTATTTCTAATATGTACCAATGTATGTTATAATAAATGTAAATACATTAAAATAAAAAATAAGATGTATTATAGGCAACAGGTTTTGTTCGTTAGTAAAAAAACAAATTTTGCGACATAAATCGCGTATTTAATATTTGAAAAAAAAAAAACAATAAAATATAACAACAGAACTTCAATGTCACAAGTATCAGATCTCAAAACCAATAATATACACAAATCCAATAAACATAACGTAATTACGCTGTAATAGATTTCTTGTTAAAACAATCTATACCTTTGTACTAAATAATTATGTTTTGCTTCATTTTGTCAAAGAAAATTAAAATGTAGGATCATGTTTCGGTTATTTTCAATAACTATTGTTACAATACTGTTTTCTAAATAAGAAATTTGCTGCTTTGATCAATTGAAATTTTATTGTGTATACATTTTGAAATTTATAAGTTAGCATAATCAAAAGGAACCGAGTCTTTTGATATTATGCTTATATATAACTGAAATATTGTATCTATGTATATCTCGCTATTATAAATCCATATAAGATTGTAATACAGAAGTTCAAAGCTCGCTTTTTGTTAAATTATAGGTCGACTGGGGAAGTACCATTGTCTTCTTCTCAAACCTAAACACAATGGAAAGGTAGGAGGACTATAGATCGACCGGGGAGATACCAACGCCGCTTTCATAATCTGCCGTAAAGCGTTACTAGTGTTTCGGTTGGAGAGGTGCGGTTGCCGACTATACTATGAAGCGAAACGACCATCTTAGTCGCTTAGTTAGTGTTTATGGTTGTACGTGGATGTCTATGGGCTGCGACTACTTAACATGTTGTTTGCATGCCCGTTCACTACTCTTCATAAAAAAAATATTGCTTTCTGCTATAAGTAATTATAGCGATACCATAGTTAAAATGTATACCATAAACGCATTTTAGATTTATATCTGCTAGAGAATCAAACCGGAACCGGCTGCTTTTCAAACAGGTGACCAGTTAATTAATCGTTCACGCAAAAGGAAACATAAGCTATTCCTTCTTGTCTGCTATGTCTGTTACCTTGTGTGTTCGTGCGAGTACGTGTAACTAATGGAGGTTTCGGCCTGATTGAGATCTAATTTATTGGTTCGCATTCTGACTACAGCCGCATTCTAAATCACAATAATGGCATACGGGTCCCGCTCACCCAGAGCCGAGAATTACGTATTGCGTGCGTTGTCTTCGGCGATGTTTGTTCGATTCAAAGTGAATCAGTTAAATGATTACTAATTCATTTTCTACCCAATACTGGCCCACTGCTGGGCTTATTTCCTCTCGTAATATTGAACCTACAGAATAAGTAAGTTACATCTTTATCCACAACAAGTGCGCACTAAAGTCCTGTTTAAGATTATGACATTTGGGTATAATCTTAAATACGCGTGTCTACTTCTGACAGAAAGATGGTCGCCTCGCTAGTAATTGTAGTCGATAACCGCTGTAAACTACAAGAGGTGGTGGTACCTTTTTTATATGAGAAGAGTAGCAAATGAGCATGCAAACCACCTGATGCTAAGTAGTCGCAGCCCATAGGTATCCACGTACAACCACAAATACGACCGAAATCCTATCTGAGGTCGAACGTAGATACGTTGCCACTCCCGGGGACTAAGATGGTCGCTTCGCTTCAAAGTATAGCCGGCAACCGCACCTATCCACTGAAACAACAACACACACAACACAAAGTAGTGCTTTACGGCGGATTATAAGGGCGGCGGTGGTACCTCTCCCGTCTAACTGTTCTTCTACTACCTCTCAATGATATAGAGGTGGCACATTTGAAGTTGATTGTCAAAATTCATGTTTAAAAAGAATATATTCATGTGTTAGAGAACAGAACCAGGTAGAGTTAACCTGGTGACGTGACGTTACGCGGGTGGTGTGATCGGTCGAGCGACAGCGCCCGTATATTTGGCGCATTCACGCGACTTCACTTTTGGTTCAACTCAAGAACATGGATTTCGTTTTCCATTATTCACTCCCTAGTTGTATTTCGTATACCGATTTCTAATTTTAGTTAGGGTGCCCAATTGACCTCTAAAATATCAGTTCATAATTTATTTTATATAATACTACCTGATCCGACGAACTTCGTTCCGCCTAATAGAAAATGAATGAGCAGGTTTAGGATTCTAAAATTTACTGATAATTGATTCCTGATAACATTTATTCTTATCAAATTCTTAACCATACACAAACACAACCCTAGACAAAATTACATTTAGCTGTCATTTGCGTTTTGTTATTCCATGTCAGACGTATGTTTGTTATACCCCGTTTTATAGTGACTTGTCGCGTCACACGGGATCGCGGTCGAACGGGATAAAAATTTCCTATGTTTGTCTCCTGGTTTTAAGCTAGTTCCCTACGAATTTTCAGCCAAATCGGTTCAGCTGTTCTTGAGTTATAAATAGTGTAACTGACACGACTTTCTTTTAAATATATAGAGAATGATTTCACCGTCTCTTGGTTTAATGCGTCCGAGATAGACTTAAGTTAGTTAGGTTTGTGTTGACAAACAAAATAGGTCGCGACGGAAACGGCAATGTTCGGAGTTAACGCATATACATGGAAGAAAAACAAAATTAATTTGTATCCTTTTGTTTTCATTTTAATGTTACATAAAATAACAAAGGCTTCGCACGCTACGGTATGAGCTTTGTGCGCCCGTCACTATAACTTACAGTGGACACAGACATTATGTTAATACAATTTTCGAAATTGCTATTTATTATTACGAGAAGTTTGTGGCGTTTTCGTGTTTATAGTAGATACAATATTTTAATAGCATTTCTTCATCAACCAATTATGTTTCATTGTCACGGTTCTAATTAATTTATCTATATCTTCTTTTTATGTAGTAAAATTTAAACTGGTCGCTGGCTGTACATGGCAAATATATTTAACAATTCATATTGTGGTGCCTTTATATACGCAAGAGAACTCAAACCAATATTTTTTCATTTTGTCTGTTTGTCTGTATGTTTGTGCACGCTTATCTCAAAAGCGGCTTCTCCGATTTGAATGCAGTTTTCAGAAATATATTGTGATGGGCTTAACATTTAGTGATTTTTTTCATTTAAATTGGTCAACAAATAAAGTTGGCTACACGAAGTGAAGCGATAATTAAGTCCTCAGAATAAGCAACACACATAATGTACGATCTCAGATAACGCTTCAGTCCTATTTAAGGTCGAATATGGATGTCAATGAACTGCAGCGACCATTTAATATTAGGTGGCTTGCAAGCTCGTTTGTGTTCTTCTCACATAAACAATGTATTTTAATAAGATCTTTTTTTAGTATATATATATCCTCTATTATAGTGTATTTAATAATTTATTTATTTATGACAAGATATGAGTGTTCCAGTAATTACGTAGTTAGTGACAGTTTATGCAAATTATTCGCCACAAAGTTAATGTTTGGAGACGTCATCTAAGAGGCAGTATTGCCTTTGGGACTGAAGGTGTAGGTATCTCAACCAATATCGGATCGCTGTTATAAATAATTAGTGACAGTCTTATTATAATAGGAATTGAAGGTGACTATTGGTATAGATAGCTTTTATTTATATAGACTCATATAGATATATGTTTCTTTGATGTACAAACTTTAATGAAATTCTAGGTACTAATTAATAATTACGAATGAAAAGTCGCTCTACTGTTGTCCTCGTTTGTATGGCTTTCGACTCAATGGGTTGCGCTCCTCGAGGTACCAGTCTTTTTTAAGCCAATTCTGAGGGTATCTTCTATTCCAGATGATGTACATCGACGTTCAAGTGTAGGGTCGTAAAGGGCTGGTCGTCAAGATCTGAGTTGGGTTGTACAGTGATCCTCCCGGTGGTTCTAATGGACCTACCGAAAAACTCTCGAGAGACCAGCCAGCCTTCGGATTGACGCAATTAATAATTAATAATTGTTTCTACACTCATAACGCCAAAAAAGTGTTATTCTAATGTTAAATGATCAGATCTTAAATGGTGTCTGCAGTGCATTGACAATCAAATCGAAACTCAAACAGATCTGAAGTCTTGTTTAAAGTCGTAGGTAGATGCAATGTTATTCCTAAGGACTAAGATAGTTGCCACGCTTGTCAGCAACTTAGCTTCAAATACCAAGCGAACGAACGACGATTCCAGTAAAATTCATATATATGTATATATATTTTTATAATGGATTTTCTCTCATATGATATGCGGGCGATAGCCACAAGTGTGGTCAGAATATTCGCGTAACACGGCCGCCGTTATATTTGTATAATATGATACAAATGCGGATGTCTCTACGTAAGTTTGTTCAAGGATACATCAAATGAGGTTCAGATTGCACATCTTGTGTTTCTAAGACTTTCACTAATTTTAATCTATGTCTGTCTTTCATTAAATTTCATTACAGCTTCATTCGATTTTGCTATTTCTCGGTCTGAAATAAAATATGCATCATGCATTATTCATTATGCATTGTGGCTTTAGAAATATACATTTTAAAGCTGGTAATCCTATTATAATGTAGTATTTTCTTTATTGTTGATTAATGAGAGAATTGTTTTAATGCAAAATTACAAAATATGGTCTTATAAGAATATAGAGAGAACATAAAGAAATATAGGGGGCGCTTCGGGCATCAGAAGCGATACTGCAGAGATTTAACCAAATATAAAGCTATCGACTTATTCAATTAAACCATCACGGCAATCTAGTGTTACAATCATCATAGCAATCATATCGCTAAATGACAATAGAAACGGCCAGGAACAGAGAGCCGTCCGTGTTCCGCGATGCATCCAAATATAATGCGTCCCGAGCTAATACTACAGTCCCTTTTTATAATAATTTCAGGTAAAACGAAATAGGCAGGTGGGGTGATCAGGCGATGTCGTCCGATTCGATGACAACATTTTTTTCCAATCTACCTTACTATATATTTTAGCGCAACTACCCTATTTTTCTTGAGAGCGACAACAGTCTTGTAATTAAAAAGCGATTTAGTCTTGATCCTTGGATATGGAGTAAAAGAAATAACAGAAAAAGATGTGCAGTGTACATAAAACGACAAGGTATAACATAAAACAATGGATAAAATACAAGGGAAGCCGAGACAGACGGAAATGAACCAAGTCAAAGACGAATGGCTTTCTTCATTTTTGAGTATAAGTCGGCAATACAGTAAAACTAAGAAAATTTAAGAAATGAGTCGCATGATAGTCAGGGTATCTTTTCAAGGTATCAATATATTTTGACGTTTACCAGTACATATTTTTTACCAGCCTTTTTACGTGAATAAAACTAATGAACTTGCTGGCCATTTGATGTTAAACAATTTTGTTTTGTTATAAGGACAAATACTTATTAAGAGTATATTTATTAAGTTAGCAAAGTGATAAAACAATAATTCTATTCGGAAGATACAACTTCACCCTTGTAATCAGTCTAAAACAGTTACAGTTAATAGCGAGCGATCTTATTCCTCAGGAGTAGCTACAACTCGAGCTCAACAAATTGAGCTCAGATAGGAATTCAGTCGTGTTTGTATTGGACGTGGATGTTTATGAGCTGCGACTACTTAACATTTGGTGGGTTGGATACTCGTTTGCTACTCTTCTCATATAAAAATCCATGAACTGCATATATCAATTAATATTAAATAACTTGCTCGCTCGTTTGCCACTTTTCGAAAAGAATTTTGTTCATAATTAATTCCAAATTTAGCAACTTTTTATACAGTTATAAATAAACTGAAATATACAAGATAGTTGTGGTATTAAGAAATGTAGGTTATAAAGTCATCAAATTGTTAAGTAGCGGTGTTGTTCCTACAATTAGCAATGTCTTTATCAACGTGTCTCTTTTATACTACATCATTGCTTGTTGATACTGAAACAAATGTACTCATTCAATTGTAGTTAATCATTTCCCAATAAGTCCTTATATCGCACCTTAAGAATTATAATGACCTATTTGAATTGTATATCGCATTTTTAAGAATTATACCTAAGTAGGGGTTTAGAAGTCTAAATGACAATATACATACGCGTCTACGTCGCTCGAAACTTAAATTATTTAGATCACTATAATTCTAGAGGTGCAATATGATACTCGACAAACACAATTTTTCACTACAACACAAGACTCTTTACCTTAGAAGTTAGTTTCCTATTTACTTGTGTGTAATCTCATTTTCATATTAAATAAATATCTTTAAGGAAGATTCCTTGGTAGAAATATTAGGATAGTATCTAAAGTTACACGTGAAGTTTGCATATGTGAGCTTCCGGAACTCAATCTTTCTCTTTGAATAAATTTATCTGCATTAAGCTTTCGTTTTGCAGTATTAACTTTATGCACGGTTTCAACAGTCGCCCGCAGCGTAGAAAATGTAACAACACGATTGCAGCTGAAAACTTACATTAGTGTATTTTATGCTGATTAAACTACGCAGGAAAATTTGTGGCAGCTTATTAGTAAGATTTCGGTCTCAACGGGGAGGAGAGAGATCATATATTCATTCATTCAGTTCTGATTTTTTGAAGTTATGTTCATATTAACTATTATATCTTCTTTGAAGAAGGAAAGCTTTGTATCCTACATGATTCAAATTTGAAATATAACACACAAGTACGAAAAACAAAAAAGCCTTTACTGAAACCTGAGCTGCTCTTCCAATTAGGGATTTTTATATACAAGGAAAACTTTTAACGACATATTACGTACAGCTAAAGTTAGAGCAAAGATTTTTCTGAGTGACGTCCATGATGACTAATGACTTTGATAGGCGGTAATCGTCAGAGACCATGTGTTCCATCGCCAACGATCCCTGTTGCAGCACTGTTCACCACGTTGTAGGTTTTTGAGAAACAGTCTCTTTAATCGTCATCCATCATGTTGGGGGACGACCTGTAATCTTTTTCTTTTTTATGTGAGAAGGGTAGCAAAGGAGCATACAAACCACCTGATGTTAAGTAGTCGCAGCCCATTGATATCCACGTACAACCTCAAACACGACCGACATCCTATCTGAGCTCGAACGCAGATGCGTTGATACTCCTGAGGACTAAGATGGTCGCCTCGTTTCAAAGTGTAGCCGACAAGAAAGAAAGAAAGAAAACACAAAATTAGCAAAAAATAGGTCACAGACTCAACTTTTCACGAATAAGCTAAAGACATACAACATTTTCGACGTCACTTTTATGTATGCAGACGCCATACAAATCCATAATTCATGTCGGTATTTCCAAGATGCTCGAATAAATATTTATCTGAACGTGTATTAACAATATGTAAATATCCGTTTATGAATATGTCATGTCAAGTTACTTATAGTGATGAGCATAGAATGATCTGATACCCTTATCTGTGTGAAGGTGATTAAAGCAACCGCATAATACATGTCCGCCCTCTACAGTTGTTTGAAATATAAAATTCATTGTCCATTTACCATAAGTCCTATGTTCTTGTTTTGTCCGAAGTATAGTGGTAGATTTTGTATATAACTATGAAATAATATTTTTTATTTAAAATTTATTGGTACCAAATTGTATTTCTTGGATATTTTGTAATAACTCAAGACAAACGTATTATCAATTTAGAGGTAAAAGGCATTTGGCATAAATTCAGCAAAGACTTATCCCAACTAATGTTATAAATGTGAATGTAAGTTGTCTGTTAAAACTACTCAACCGCACAAATATTTTTATTGGTATTAAAAAGGATATAGGATACTTTTTATTAAAAAAAATTAAAATCTAGCAACTTCAAAGCCTTCAAATTAATATCTTATTAACTATCGCTTCAGCTATTTAGATTTTTTGTATATTTCATGTTATTTGGTTCTGTCATTTATAAACAAAACTAAAACCATTTAAACTTTCTAATTTAACCAGTTTATTGTTTTACCTATTACTCACTGCAAAAATCTTTGATATTAAGGGCTTCAACGCAAAATCTAGTATTCAATAAACTGTTTCATCACAATATATAAATTATACTGAGGTTTTGAATTAACGTAACTATAATTACGTTGTTGGCGTTGTACATCCGCGCAACTTTTAGATACGTGGAAATTTGTATTGTGTAGAAACTAAATATACGTACATTTTATTGTAGCAAACAATTACCAGGTCTCGGTTTAGTCTATTATGAGGTTGCAAGAGTTAAAAGATAACAAACATCCAAAGATCTAAGCTTTGGTATTTATATTGTTGGTAATATTTGGCACTGAAAATAACATTACTAAAATTTTGTTAAAATGAAAAAAGAAATTACCGTAAAATTATGAAGTTTATAGAATTAATATGTTTTAGTACTGTACATAACATTTTTAGTTAGTGATATGTAATAGACATTACATGTCACGAAGAAGAGTATTACAATTTTGATAATATCAAGTTACTACTTTGTTTTATCAAAATTCTAACATCAAGAAACATACTTACACTCCTACGCTACTCTATTACAGTTTTGTTAACACTTAATAACATAGTGCAGGAGTAACACATATAAGAGTAAAACATTTTTGATATAATAAAGAAACGCAAAAATGACATATTTGACAAAAGTGGGTTGTCACTAAAATTTATTAATGTAAATAAACTTATTACAGTTTTATAATAACAAATTAGTACAGGAATAACACAATAATAATTCCAACAATACTTAATAACACACATAAGATTATTAAATTTAAATAAACAAAATAAACTAGGGGAAGAGTGACATACTTACAATTTTACTAAAATTTGGTACTGTACATAACATTTTTTTTTATATAATGAAATGGAGGATTTTAATAACATTTAAGAATAACGGGTTTATAATTCTAGTAAGATTTATTATTGAACATAAGACTTATTTATGTGAGAAGAGTAGCAAACGAGCATGCAAAC